>JACEGR010001826.1:0-150483 GCA_014170235.1 Listronotus bonariensis | reverse complement strand
TTTTACACTGACAGCTTTAGTATAATTTGATAGCTATTTCCTTGGTAGCTGGTGGTAATGAAATGAGAAAAGTAAATTTATCACTTAATTTTTAAGGGTGATTTACGTTGGGTTTAGCGATGTAAATAAAAAGCATCTTTTTAAAGGCCTGGCATCAGTCTTTCAAAAACATGCCAAAAACTACTGTAGCTGTCAACACTAAAATTATCACAAAAACAATTTTCAACGTATCAATGCCCTCTAGCGGCAAACAATCAATGGGAATTGTTACTAGAATGATGAAACGCAGACGATTTAGTGGTTTTAAATATTAGTCAAATCGGTTTTTCTGTAAGCTTCTAAAAACTTGAACTTTGTCGGCTTGCAACTCGAAAACGAATGACATTTTGAAAAGAAAATTATATGAAGCTCTACCCTTATTTTGTCAACCCCTTAAGTTTCGTGATCAATTTTTGATTCACCCTGTATTACAATTTCTTCTTAAAATATTTCATACCTTAGGGGATCTAACTATTTCTACAAAGCGGCGTGTAAACATTACTTTCATATAACGCCATTTCTCGGAACTTTGAGAAAGAGCGTAGTAGGGAAGCCGTAGTGAATTGAACTGAAAGCACATCAGTAAACAGACAAGAAAAATTCGAACGGATAAGGGATGTTTTTCCGAGAACGCGGAGGGTGATTCGGGGTTGATGACGGTCGAGTGCGAACAGAAGGTCAGCAGACTGCCGGTCTCGTGAGTTTAAACAGGTCGTCTGGGGGTTAAAATTACCCTGTTTTGGTTAAATTAGCTGATCTGTGATGGTGCTGAATGAAAGTATATTGATTAAAAGTCGAGATGCAGTGTGTAATGATAGAACCGAAGTTTTTTGATTCTCGCCTTCTTTTTCTTCTTATGACAACTTAGAGGAAAATTCGACAAAACACCAATATTATGTTTAAAGCCAAGTAGTAAGGTGTAAAAAATCGTAAACAATAGACTAGATTATATTTAAATAAAAGTCAGAAAGTTATTGGGAACAAAATGAAAAAAATCCTTAATATAGTAGGAAAAATTTTGACAGTGTACTAGGAAAATATTATGAAATGCCAGTGACTTTTATCAAAGAATACCAATCCATAGAACCCCACAAGTGAGATTTCAGCGTAACCTAAAGATTTTAGTACCGACCGCGACCAACAGATGGCGAAAGTAGTACGATATCGCTTTGCTAATACGATTACCATCAGAAATTGATAGCAGTCGGCCCGATCAGTTAGAGTGAGGATATAGGCAAAATTTAATAAAAATAAAATCCCCAATAAATGGACCCAGTATCCATAAGATTATTAAATTTATTATTTCAGAATAGGATATATCGATGCGTTTTTACAAAACATCGTAAGCGACATTCGTTTTGCGAAAAATCAAATTTTTTGATTGTTTGTCCCCTTGTAAACCCCATCCGTAGACAGTCTGTAGTATATTTCAATTTTTGTTAAATATTTTGAATTTTCTCCCATTTTCCAAATTCGTATTTTGTGTGTGTATTACTATGTATAATATACTTTCTTAAATTGTGTAAATCAAAATTTTAAAAATTTTGAAGTAAATCTGCTCCTACCCGTAAAATTTGCCGCTCTATGGAGCCTGCTGGTAAATCTCTAATGACTCGAAGCATCTGTTAAGTAATTAAAAATACCAAATACCTTCACGCAAATAGTGGCCTATAAAAACTAAATAGGTTTGTATTGTATTGGCGCCCAAAATCTCAGAACTTCTTCCGTAATTTTTTTCTTCTTAGAATTATTTAATTGAAAAAACATTCCGAAGGAAATAACTCGTAAAATGATCGTGAATCAACATATTTTTCTTTTTGAAGTATCAAGGTTATAATAATAACGTTTCATTGCCGAATTTAATGTGAATGAATCCAAGAAATGTATTTTTATAACGAATTGTTTAGAAATTTCGAATATTTTTAATTTACAAGCTTTTGGCGGTTATAAGTTTATGCGAAATAATAGTTTAGGCAGAATGTATTGAATTTAGCAAGAACACAAATTTGTTTTTGTTTGGCATAATTTAACAGTCTGTAAGATGGGAATGAGAATTTGAAGACATTAGAGACATTTTGCACCCCTTATTTTGCAATTCCGTTGTGGTTAACGTTATTCTGAGACTGCGCAGTAACGCAAACATGATCCGTTTTCGTTATTAACCATACCGGACTTCTTTAATTACGGGTGAATACTGAAGAGCTTATCGTTATCGTTATTGTTAAACTGCGTGGTTGCCGGATTGTAAAAATTTTAATATCAATTATTTAAAAGGTTAAAATTTTATTGCCGTATTAATTAAAATATCATTTATACAAAGGCTCTAATTAGCGAAAAATCTATAGCAGTAATAAAAATCAAATAGTGTTAAGAAATTCAAACGGACTTGCACTTTTACGGATATTCTAAATCAGTAATTAATTTACATGTTACAATCTGGCACACTTGCTTTTTATTCTACTACCAAACTTAACCTTACTTTTTGTGTTTTGCTTATACTGTATTGTTTGCATCTACTTTAAAAAACGAAATCAACAGAAGTGTTTGCATATATTTAAATATCAATTTGTATTTTATGAAGAATAAAAGTAAATACTGATTTTTCGTTAACTTTAAAATCGGTGAACCACAGGCAAAAATAAGGTTATGTGTCGAAAGCGCAGACGCAAGATAAATTTCTTAAAAGAGGCTGCAAAATCTCTGTCTTAAACTGCTGCCGTAATCGTTATGTTTAATAACGATAACCATAAGGAGGCCAAAAAACGTCTGTTATTTTAAGAGGTGCAAAATGTCTCTATTCTTGTTAACAGCCAACATGGTTGGGTCTCATCCTAGTGACACGCTTTTATTTATTAAATTATTATTAGGGAAATTCCCCAAAAAAATAAACTAATACTAATTCCTAACGCTACGAAATTTATATACTATGGTAGACCAACAACCCGTGACCGAGTTGGGTGCGATCATGCGTGGGGTTGTTCACCTAGGACGCCAGCATTGGTGCGCTTAAGGAATGCTTTCCAAATAGTGGGTATTTCCACACTTGGTTTACTAAATATATCTTGGTTGTTTTCAATAAAGACTGCTTCTTTAAATTTCCGCTCTTTCCAATGAGGTTCCTGTGAACAACCCGTGCTTCTGACCACCTAATCACATGATCTTTAGACCAAACGTGGTCAGCGATTCCGGACTTAGATGTTTCGCTTTTCTGAGTATGATGCTTATGCTCCATAATTTTTATATCGATGGGTTTTTGACAAAACATTCGTCAGTTTTACGGGAATCGTTTTTTTTTCATTGGCTTTATTTTAGATGAAGATATGTTCTGTATTGGTTCGGCGGTTCATTAAATTAATGGAAGTTATTTGGGTACACGCCAAAAAATAAATTAATAGTACCAAAAAAATAAAGCAAGTAAATAGAGAACTAAAAATCGACGTTCTGGTTAGTTTGCCACCGTTGTCAAGATAAATTAAATAAAAATAAAAAATTTAATAATTAACTATTATTTAGGTTTAGAATTTTAAAATTTTTAGCTTTTTTTTAGGAGATTCTGAAAATTTTGACATTAAATGTTAAATATGTTTGTTTTGTAATTCAAATTAAGAAGAAATCTAAAATAAAAACATTCAGATCTCGGTTTTTCTTTAAAAATAACGCGATGGGAAGAAAAAATCGGTTCCCGTAAAATTGGCGAATGTCGCTTACGATGTTTTGTAAAAACGCATATATCCTATTCTAAAATAATAAATTTAATAATCTTATGGATACTGGGTCCATTTATCGGGGATTTTATTTTTATTAAATTTTGCGTATATGCTCACTCTAACTGATCGGGCCGACTGCTCGTCAGCGACTGCTATCAATTTCTGATGGTAATCGTATTACCTAAGCGACATCGTACTACTTTCGCCATCTGTTGGTCGCGGTAGGTACTAAAAAATTTTAGGGTACGCTGAAATCTCACTTGTGGGGTTCTATGGATTGGTATTCTTTGATGTTATTCAGTTCGGCATTAAGGGTTGCTTCATCACTACATATTGTGCTATCTCTTTTGCACAAAGTTTTAATTATTTCATTTTGAAGCTAGTATCATTCATGAAGAATCATTCTCTACTACATTCAAATAGATGTTAGAAGATCTTGCAGGCCATTGTAAAAATTTATATCAAAATATTTTAAAAATCATAAGGGTGTCTATAAATTACATGAGGCTGGGCTTAGATGGAATCCCAGCGATCGTTTAAAAAAATGTGCTCCTGAACTTACACTATTTTTAACCCAGGCTCTTTCCCAATTTCTTATGGCACGGGTCATATTCCAGACAGCTGGAGAGCTGCACGTGTCAACCTATTCCCAAGAAAGGATCTAAATCTCTTCATCCAACTATAGACCCATTTCACTCCTCTCAATGCTTTGTAAAGTAATGGAGAACTCTGGAAATTCTTAGGTACTTAGAAAAACATAAAATTTTTACATGACAGGCAATACGGATTTCGTCACAAGAGGTCTACAGCAGATCTTCTTTCCTTCGTTTTCCACAACTGGAACAAGTCTCTTGAGTTTCTAGGTGAGTCCCAGATCGTTACTCTTGATATATATCTAATGCTCTTGACCAAGTCTGGCATGGACGCACTTTTTAATAAACTTCCCTCTACGGTCTTCCAACTAAACTCTGCTCTTGGCTCTCCAGTTATCTTTCTAATCGACGTATATCAGTCATTGTTGATGGCCACCCTTCAAGCTTTCACGAAATTAATGCTGGAGTGCCACAGGGTTTAGTACTAGCACCGCCGATACAAAATGGCGGATTACATATTACTTCACTATAACCTCAATGTGGGTATCTAATGAAAGGGCTTGATTGGTACTTGGTGAACTTACTATGAAAAAAATGTAAATCCAAGATGGCCGCCGCCACAAAAATGCATTACATATTTGGTATTGATCAGACAAATAATGAAATCGTTGGGCACCTAAAAAATTTCCATCATAATATCTACTTTGTATACGCATCGCTTAGCGATTTTTATTATTTCTTCGTTTAGTGCCCCAGATTCATGACAAAGGTTGAGGTTGCGATCTGGTAGCTAGGACTTACCGGAGTATTATTTTTAGCTTTTTTAGCAAATAATGTACATTACTTTTATTGTATTATTGTATGTTATTGTAAAACCGTTTAACATAAAAATATATATATATATATATATATATATATATATATATATATATATATATATATATATATATATATATATATATATATATACTATATATATATATATATATATATATATATATATATATATATATATACTCTGCTATATATATATATATATATATTTATTTTTCAATACTCTAAAGTGCCCAAAGTATAGAAAAGAGTAATTTATTTTTATGTTTTTACCCATCTATTATTGATCTGTAATACCTTAGAAACGGAATATGTTATGGTAGCAATAATACCTGCTATCACACCTAGGGCATTATAAGCGAGGACATTATGATAATGCCCGCTTATAATGCCCTAATGCGCTAATATGGAAATTATATTGCTTACCCAGAATTTTATTTCTCTCACAATAAGAGATCAAGTTTATACAAACATATGTATTAAAATAAAATCAATAACTTACCAGTTCCTGAAAATATGCCATTAAAACGGTTTCGGTTATTTGAAGAAATGCGTTCGCACATCTTTCCAAATACCAAATATGCCATACTCCTGATCATACTGTTGCCTTGATTTAACTTCGGCAAAAGATTTTCGGTCGCTTTTATGGCCTTTTTCTTATATTTTGTGGAATTTCTTCCATTTTGAGCAAATCGTTAAATAAAAAATGCCAACTGACTAACTGATAGAAACATCAAAGTCAAACTTAACACCAGTCATTGATCTACTTACGTATACAGGTACAGGTGCAACTTATTGTTTATATTGCGAATAAATAATGTAATTAGTCATTGAAAAACTCTTTTTGGGTAAAACATAAAGCATTGTATGCACCACGGGCTTTACTGGACTATAATGCCCATGAGGTCAAAATCTAGTCTATCTATTGGGACCTTCAGGGCATTATAGTCCTAGTAACGCCCTTGATCTAAATAGCTATTAAGGTTTCCTGAAATAATTTAGGCAGTAAGCAAAGCTTACCAACTAATTGTTTAAATTTACTGATAATAAGGATCATAATTAAATGGTTATTAAAAATATATTATTTAATTATATTAGGTATTATTCGGCACCTTAATTAAACTTTGAAATCCTGTGTTTCAAATTACACACAAATTAACAGTGATGTTTACATTGGAAAAAAATATATTGCAGGCAATGTCTTATTGTTAGATAATTATTATTTTTGTGTTCTTAATATTAAATAGTTACAAACATATGGGCATCTGGGCGTACTTTTCTAATCCTAAAAGGAAAAGACCCGTTACTGGGTCACAACAGATTTTTTCTTGCAAGGCCGCTTACGATAGGCGGTGACCATTAATGAAGGAAAGTTATGTTGTGGCGCCACTAATAAAATCGTATAGACAAATTAAATAAAGCCTAAATGCGTACGTCTACGCACAATTGATATATTAATTGCAATAATTTTTATTTAAACACATGTGGGAAACTTGGAAACCACTAAGAGATATTAAAAATCCGATACCCCATCCTCAGACTCTTTTTGGAGAAAACATTTATGGTAAAAACAGATCATCGCTATCGCGAAGCGTTTCAGAGATACAGGGTGATTCTCAGATTTTTCACTTTTTGAAAGAGTCCTGTAGCTTTGTTGTTATTACAGATACGAGAAAACTAATTGCACATTATACAGACACTTTTTTCCGTAGAATCAGTGGCGTAAGCCAAAAAATTTTTGAGCTGTCATTTTGACATATGACCCAAACATTTTTTTTTATTAGGGACACCCTATAAATGATTAGGTAATTAAATTGCTTGTTTTTCTGATTAAAATAATATATCATAGTAGGTGGTTTAATAAATTTTTACGTCAAATATTGGAAAAATTATGATTTTAATAGACGCATTGCGGCTTCTATCTGTTTTTAAATTGTTTTATATTTTTTGTTTAAAAAGAATCTAGTCATCCTCATAGCTCAGGAGACATTTCCAGTAGAAAAAAAAAAACAAAATAAAAAAAATTTAATTAATTAATTTTTGTTTTGTTTTCTTTCATACGGAAATGTCTCCTGAGTTGAGGGATGGCAGTATCAATATTTCCTTTTACCCAGTATATAACAACGTTTCCCTTCATGAGCAAAATCCAAATGTAAACACTTGAATTTCGGGCACTCTATTCCTTTTCAATAATGTAATTTTTCTGTTATAAAGCCTCGATAAGGCCATTTTTGTTATGAATAGGGACCGTTGCTCCCCATTTCCCCAAGCGATAAATCATCCTTTAAGTAAAAACGTCAGCCGTGATTTTCTCTTGATTTTCTTGCGTTACAAGACATTTCCTTTTGTAACGGCCCATCAAAGCCTAGTTTAATTATATCTCTTTAAATAAAATTAACTAAATTTAAAAGTAAGTGAAAGAAAAATGTTGATTAACACATTTAAAATGTGGGTTTTTTATTTAGAAATTTATGCATGATAAATAGAGTATACAGTAGACTGGGTCCAAAGGCGCGCTTGTGGCGGCTTCGGTTGTATCGGCAAACGTCGATCACTGGAGTTAAGCAGTGAAGTGCGCGCCCATAATTTAGATGGGTGTCCGACGGCAGCGGTGTTTCGGGCGGCGGCACACGGTGTTGTCTGCTCGGGGATGCGGAGCGAGCAACAACCATCTAAGTTATGGAATGAATGGTGTGTGAATGAGAAGGAGTAGGGGTCAAGGTACAATAAGCCTTCAGGCTGCAGTGCACCACCTAGGGGGCGGTCGTCGGACCTGGGTGGGATGACCCTGAAAGGGTGAAAAAAAAAAAAAAAAAAAGACTGGGTCCAAGGAAAATAGACTTTTTAATAAGGAGCGCTCAATCCCATTTAAGCCTATGTTCGCTAAATTTTGTGACGTCATCTTTTCCGTAATTCTTTGTTTACAATCGTAATGGAAGGTTTTTTCGAGGTTTTGGTGTAATTTTTTTGCTTTTTAGTCATTGGGCTTTTCTATATGTTTTGTTTTTCTGTTTATAGTTAAATTGAATAGTTATTAGTACTGCAGTTACAAAGAATTTTAAACCTTGTAAACAGGGGTCACTGACCTTTAGATATGTTTAAAGGAAATTTACGTTTAAATCGTCATTAAGGGTAAGATACAATTTTTTTAAATGTTTTTTTAGTGATTTTATTTTATGGTATGCAATTATTGGTTTATTTTGTCAGATAAAAAATATTATGGCAAAAAGGTGACGTCACAAACATAACCTGTATATTCGGACAAATATAAAAAATCGAGCGCTTCTTATTAAAAGGTTTATCTTCCTTTGCCTGGGTCAAAAAAAAACAAGCATTTCTTTAAAAGTTATTCAATTTTGAAATAAATATTCTTTTTAATTTGAACATTAAATAACTTTGAAGGAAATAAATTTATCGAAAAATGGTAAGAGACCTTTTTGTAGAGCATAAAATTTCCCTAAAGAATTATTATTCGTTTTATAAAAATATTGATATTAATTTATGGTAGTTTAAAAAATCTCAAATCTAAGTGACAAAATTAAAAATATATATATATATATATATATATATATATATATATATATATATATATATATATATATATATATATATCTTTTCTATCTTTTTGACATTCCACGAAGGCATATGCCTAAATACCAGAGTACCATGGGTGTCGGGTTTTACAGCACCTTATAGACAACGCGGTAGTGCCACCACGGTCGTTATTTTTAAATAACTACTACCTAAATATGTCTCTCCCGCTGGGAATCGAAGATCAAAGCTCTGTCCACTGCGCCACGGGGGAGACAAATATATTTTTAAGGCGGGATTACAAGAAAACGGCTCGTTTTACGGAAATTTACTAACGGAGCTTTTTTGTAGAGAATTTAATTTCCTTTAGGAATATGAATTGGTCGAAGGTTCAAGATTGACTGATTCCGAGATTTTGTATTAAAAAGGCAACAATAATTTTAATGATGCACCTTTTAATGTTAATATTAAGAGCTAAAATTTCAGGATATTTTTTTTCTTTCGTCTCCTAGTATACATGGTCATAACAAAAAGTTGTCGTCACTAATAACTTTGTGATGAGATAAAATAAAAAGTTGTTTGTTGTTTAAAGAGCTTTCAAAAAGTTTTTTATACAGGGTGGGTTTATGTGGGCAATCTCTCGGATTTATATAGAACACATGAAAATAATGTTACAAGTTCCCATACATTTTTTTCCTAAATCCCTCTTTACAAATATATGTGCCCTTAAAGAACGTCACTGGAAATCCGTTTTTCTTAAATCATTATTAATTTTTATAACTCGCCCTGTATATTACTAATTGGGGAAAATTTTTGTATTTATCAGTTTTAGACCATGCGACCAGTTTTCTCAAAAGGACGTTTAAAAATTCCAAAATTTTTGATTCACCTATCCTGGGACACACTGTATATAATATCCACTACTTTTTAAATTTAAAAGGCCATGTTTTAGATATATTAAGTAGTAACTTTAAAGACCGTTATAGAAGACTGCGCCCAAAAAATATTTTACAGTAACTTATTCAAAACTATTGTTTTTTTTTATGGATTAAATAGACTCTTTCCGCGGTCTTCGAGTAGTGCGGTTCGCGTTTACGTAGAGGTCTACATAGACTTCCCGGGTAGGCGGCTGAAGGCGTCGTACGAGCGTTGCTGTACCCTTGGGGATCGAGAAAAGATTCACGCTAAATTGGGGCTTCTTTCTTCTGGGGCTAAGCGCTGTGAGTGAAGATTCCTAAAGCCTGAAGTTTTTACGTTTTGGTGTTGAACACATGGTGTCCTCGTATGGTCGAGGAGGTGCGCACGCCTTGCGGAAATATGTCAGTGGTGAAATGCGCGATGCCAGTAGCAGCCGCTGGCTTGATAGTCACAATTTATGCATGTAAAACAAAGAGATAGAGATAGATAAAAACAATTATTTAAAATAAAAGGAAAATCTGGGGGTCTAGAACCCGACAATTCTATTTTCCAACCATTTGACGATGGCTGTATGCACTAAGTGTCAAAGCCAAAAACCGAAAATAGAATAGAATAGAATGGATTAAATACTAAATCTTGTATATGTCATTTTAAATCCATACATTTTATTTATTACAAAAATTGTAAAATTGTTTATCAAATACCAAAATACAAATAATTTTAGCCACAAGATCCATATGGAATATAAATTCTACCATATTTTCTAACTGTGACCCTACTTAACGGGATTATATAAACATAAATTTAAAGCCCTTTATTGAAGCTTAAAACCTAAGATTCCCGGTATTTATTGGCAAAATAAGGCAAAGAAAACCAAACTGGTCTAGAAAATTTAGCATTTTACGTGATTTAAAAGTTAAATTTTAACCTGTTTTTTTGTCGAATATTTAACATAATTTTAATTATAATTGATTTCGGAGAATCAGCCGAAATATTGACTTTTGGTATTGCATTTATTGTTGCCTTTTTTGAATATTCTTATATTTAAATCGCAAATTAAAGATGATATGCAATAAATAAACTCTATTGTTATATTGGTATAACGGAAAATAATTAGGAAATTCTTTTTAAATTTAAAAGTAAATATTATATAGGGTGTTCCATTTAAATCAAGGTGTTGACATTTATTTTCGGTATTTTTTTTTATCTTTGGACAAACCACGAAGGCTAAAAACCTAAATAATAACGTACCGTGGGTGTCGTAAGCCAGGTAAGAGGGAGTTTGTTGACACGGGACTTAAATACTTGAAGATTTGGGGGAAGAAAAGACCTCCGCGGGCAGCAGGTTCCACAATCTAGAAACTCTAGGGATAAAAGAACGAAGAAAGTGGGAAGTTCGGGGCCTGTCCAGTTGGACCGTATAGGGAAGCATACGCGCGGAACCACGAGTTTCTCTGTTGGGAACCGTGAGTGGAGGAACTATACTGGACAATTCTTCAGAGTAGAAGCCTTGGAAGTACCTATAAAAAACCGATAAATCCCCCACAGCCCGACGATGGGCAAGAGAGGAAAGCCTTTCTGTAAGTGAAGGATCATTAATGAGACGAATAGCTCTTCTTTGAATAGAATCAAGAATGCTCAGGGTTGTTGGGGACGCCATGCCCCAGATATGAGAACAATATTCCAAGGGAGGTCGGATTTGGGACACATATAAAGTGTATAAATTAGAAGCGGAAAAATACTTTTTAGCTGCTTGCCAGACCTGGTCAAAAGCTTTGGATATATCAAGAGCAACGATCTGGGATTCACCTAGAAACTCAAGAGACTTATTCCAACAGTGTGATACGAAGGAAAGAAGATCTGCTGTAGTAGATCTTTTGTGGCGAAATCCATACTGCCGGTCGTGCAAAATTTTGTGTTTTTCTAAGTACTTAAGAATTTGTGAATTAATTAATTTTTCCATTACTTTACAAAGAACTGAGAGATTTGAAATTGGTCTATAGTTAGATGGAAGAGATTTAGATCCTTTCTTGGGAATAGGTTAAACACGTGCAGCTTTTCAGCTCTCCGGAAAGATACCTGTGTCGTAGAAATTCGAAAAGAGCCGAGTTAAGATTGGTGCAAGTTCTGGAGCACATTTTTTTAAAAAGGTTGCTGGTATGCCATCCTGCCCAGACGATTTCGTGGTGTTAGGGGAGGAAAGGATACGCTTAATGTGTTTTACTTTAAAAATAATATCGGGCATTTTATGAGGAACTGGGGTAACCGTTGGATTGGATTGGTATAACGGAAAGTGGTAAAACTGTCAAAATATTTTAGTTATATGACCCCCACTAACTTTATAATGTTTCCAAATTTTCCAAAGCCTACTTTTCAAGAAATTGATTGCAGCAGTTCCTCGTGGAACACCCTGTATACGTCTCAAATAACCAATTTTTTACCCTTTTGTTTTCCAAACTTTCTTTTTATAGTCGATTACTAGGAAGGTTATAATTTTTTCCTGATAGTCCGTACCTGGATAAAAACTTTAAACAAATAATGAAATTGAAATTTTCATCTGTCAATTTCATTCTAAAATATGTATAGTATTTATGCATTAATTTCATATGGCAAAGTTTAAATTTTTAAATTGATCTATTATTAAAGGGGGGACACTAAAGAAATGCACTGTATAAAACATAAACAATAATAAAATAAATTGAGGTCTCAGTAATTACAGAATCATTAAAAAACATGTAAATTGTTATAGTACAACTCTGTCATAAACTTGTTGAAAATTTTGGCTCAGCGTTTTAAATACAAAGTGATTCAAAAATTCGATCACAAAACTAAAGGCGGGAAATCTACATAAAATTCAAATTCAAATTCTTTATTCGTGTAATAAATTACAAAAAAATTTTCCACACGTCAGTATTCAAATATAAAATAAAGTAATAAAGAACAAATATACAATTTTAAATACAGTTAACAACAATATAAAGACAGAAATGACAGTCATGGTACAATACAGAAATAAATAAAAAAAAATGTAATAAAATTATTAATATATATGTTAAAAATAAAATAAACTAATACACAAGTTAATTTAAAAAAGGTTTCCCTAAGTAAGACAAAACGTATTGTATGATCCTCTATGCTTCAGCGCTCCTTTCAAAATTTAAAGATAAAAAATCGTTATACTTATACAAAGGATTCAAAATTAGTAATTGTTTAATTTTATTCTTATATAAATTAAGTGGTAGTTCCTTTATTGCGGAAGGTAGTTTATTAGCAAAATGAATAGAATAATAATTGGTAGAGAGTCGGGATTTTTGTAGCCTTAAAAATTCTGGCCTTATTTGGTTATTTTGCCTAGTATTGTAATCATGAAGATCATGATTTCTTAGGAATAAGTTTGTGTTTTTGTATCCATATAACAGGCATTCATACACAAATCTCGATGGTATTGTCATTATTTTTAAATTGATAAATTTGGTTTTTACATCAGCTTGATAATTCATCCCGCACATTACTCTTAAAGCCCTCCTCTGTAACCTAAAAATTCCCTCAGCCTGAGCACAATGTCCCCATGCTGCAAGGGCATAGCAGGCTACTGATTGAAAGAGACCGTGGTAAGCATTTAAAAGTACTGGAAAAGGAACTAGTTCTTTCAGTCTCCGCAGTAAAAAAATGGTTTTAGACAGCCGATCTGACAAATAGTCTATATGACTTTCAAATGTTAAAGCAGAGTCTACATAAACTCCCAAGAATTTTATATTTTTGGGTTTCTGGTTCTTTATTTCATCTATATTTCTAAGAGTGAATGTAAGCTGAGATGTTTTTTTCTTTATTTAGTGTTAGCCCGTTGCATTCAAACCAGTCCTCTAAATTTTCCAAAGTGTTTGTTGTTTTCATTAGGAGATTTTCATATTCTTTGTCAGTATTAAGTAATAATAAAATAAACATACAGCTTCATACATTTTTAATTCGCGGGTGATTGGAAAAAAGGTAATAAATAATATAATCACTTTGGCAAAAATGGAATTTAAGTCAGAAAAACATTTTTCCACAACCGTTAAAAAATGCTGTTTTTAATCGTTAACATGAAGGTAAAGTACTCCATTCTAGTACACCACGTAAAGTGTTAAAAAAGTAACTTTTTTTAACACTTCAAAGCTTTTTTCACACTTTAAATTAGTGTTTTGTTTCCATGTCTACTACAATAAACCTAAATACAATTTATGCAATGTAGCAGTAAACGCGACATTAACTGAATCAAACGGTCAAGTTACCTTTGATTTTGTCATAAATTCTTTTAGTTCATGTGTCACTAGTTTAAAAATTTAACAGTTTGCAAATAAATTTAAGAGAAATTATTAAAAATTATAAGTAATAATGAATTTGAATGCCCAAAGAAATTGAAAACGAATTTATGCTGTTTTAGTATTATTTCTACACAAAGTAGGTACATACAATTTTCTAAAATTAAATAATAAATGCATAGTTATGAAGAGGATAATTGTCTTTTAAAAAATTGGGAGGCTATGATTTTAGTTGCAATATAATGGCTGTGCTGCAAAAATTAAAATTAATAAGTTTAGATAAATAAAACATATACAAAATGGTATTTTGGGAAATTTTTATACGGTTGTGGAAAAAATATAGTATGTAACACATGCATAAAGTGTCTTTTTTACTCATGGGATTGCCGCACTCGACTAACGACATTCGTAAAAAAAAGTATCACTTTATGCACACTAAATTACTATTAAGACATTTTCTACATATGGGAATAGCAAAATAAGTCAATTTATAGCTAGAAAAACAGGAAGATACAATATACGTATTAGACGACTTTTTTCGCGAAAAAGTGCATGATTGTATTTTAGATCTATTAAATTGGACAAGCCGATGTGTTTCCCTAGCCCTCACTAATTTCCGTCAATTTTGTTGGGTGAACCCAGAGTTTCTTTATGAGAAGGGGTTTAGACATAAACAAGACCGGTGATAGCTTTTGTCAGGGACGTGAGGGTGTGAGAATTACGATTTCGGTTGGCAGTTCTGTTCAAAGTTGGTAGCATTATCAGCTGATAACAGAGTCGTGCCTTGTCGAAGCTTTGTTTGGTAAAAATGTGGAAATTTGCCATTTTCATATTGGTTGTATATTTTGCAAGGATTTCCAGTTGTTAATGTTTTTGGTTAGTATAGAGACTTCACATATTATTGGTTCGGACTCGTTTTATTTTAGAGATTTTAAAATATAAATTATTCTGAAGTCGTGAGATACAGTGCCGTACCTATGATATAATAAGAAAATAGTTTAGAATATTTCGTCGTCCTTACAGACTAAAATTTAAAATATGGCAGCAAGGGATTTACCGCGAAACTTTGGATGTTATAGAAATTTGACCGGTGAATCATCTTGTTGTGAATAAATCGTTGCTAATATCGAAAATTGTTGTAAAGAAAAGATATTTAGAATAAAAATTACTTTTTAATCATGCATTTCGATAATTTTTGATATGTTTTAAACATTTTAATAGAACTCGGTATCCAGGAGTTTTTAGATATCAGCTATTTATATCTGTGCTATTGTAATTATAGCTAATACGATGTTATTGAAGGTACATACATACTTTCGGGTGCACTGAACAACTAAAACGTGAATACCTTAAAAACGGTTGTCAAGACCGATTCTTACTAACTATACCTTTTTTGTGCAGAAAGCATGGAGAAGCTTACTAGTTTACATACATACAGAGTAGTAACAAAAAATTGGGTAGTTTTAGAAAATTTTAAATAGTGTACCCATCGCCCTCTAGTTTACACTTTTCTTTTACTATGACATCTTCCTTATTATAAACTTTTGGATATTAGGTATGTTTGGTTAAATCTTAATATTTTGGCATAAGGAATCTGTGGTTTTTCTGTATACAAAGTTTTTAAAATGGTTTTTGACTTACGGAACCATGGAAAATGTTTTGCTCTGCCAGGTACCTCATCGTCCTGTCGTCGCTTTGATAAATTTTAATTTTCAATATTTAAACCACATTTATGTTTTTGTTTTAAGTTATGCCTATTAAAATAATCCAATAAATTTTGTTTACAACATACAGTTCTTTTTTCTTTCTCCTTAATTCTACGCCACTGATCTGCCTAAAATCAAATATGGCCGAAAATGGCCCGACTTGACGTCACAGCCGCGCTAGCCAATATGGCGAATGTCGTGACCTTATCTCATCAATCGACTTTGGGTAAACCCCACAAATTAGACGAACAAATAAAAAATTAACAGTCAGAATCCAAACAATTTTTTCGTATCCGATGCGAAAAAATTATGCAAAGAGTTCATTGTATGGTAAAAGCAATACTATTATATTATACTATTATTATTTAAAAATTCCACACGAACCTGACATTACGTGAATGTATTATTAGACGAAATGGAGTATATTTACGATGATGATGAGCCAGCGAACGTCGCGTCGTTCGCTGTATGCCAACCGACTGATAGGATTGCGGAAATGAAAGGAAATATGCATCTAGTGTATGCTGAAAATATTTACAAAAATTATTATGGACGGCTGTGTCGGTGGCATTTGCAGTGTCGCAGCTGTAGTCGGGTTGCGGAGTGTCTAAATTGGATTGGTTCAGCTTTTTTGTTATCCGGAAAATTTAGAAACTATTCATAAAGCCGGATGTCCATGAGAGCGGTTTTCCGCTCGTGGATGATAATTCGGCGTTGTGATTGGTTAGTGCAAATTTAAAATGCTTTTCTCGCCATTTTCGACGCGGATCCACAAAAAGTTGAGATTAAGGTAACTTTTTGCGTTTTCCACTAGATTGTGCGGTTTTTTTTTAATTAATAGCCAGGAACTATAACCTTGAACTAGTTGATGAGCTTGATGATAAGACAAGACGTTAAAGATCCATTTTAAATAAAAGAAGTATTATGGACGACATTAACTACGCTTTTTAATTATTTACTTCAGTATGATATTTGGCGAAAAAAAAAAAGATATTTATCCTACTTTAAATACGACCAAAGAGACAAAAAGGAGGCATAGGTTTTGGGTTATAAATTTTTTTAGAAAGCATAGTTCATAGCCAATATTATACCACAAAATGTATAAGGTATTATACCTTACTAAAGGAGTTAAGACAACATGATGATGAAAAAACCTAAAACTATTTAAGAATTTCAAAGGAGCATTTTGACAAATTGTTACAGAAAGTCGAGTCAACTATTAGCAAGTCCCATACACTTCGTGAGCCAATAACTGCAGGCGAGCGTCTAGCTTGTACTCTAATGTAAATAGGTAACAAAAAAAGTGTATGTGGTAAATAAAAGATTAAGACAAGCTATTAACCAAAGTTGCCTAATTTGCTGGATTTATTATTATCCATTCTCCAATTCATTTGCCATCCCACAGACAGATAATGATTGACATCTATAGTGACCTTCACAACAGTAGTATTAACCAAAGAAAATTCTAACATGAAATTAACATATTCAAAACAAAACGCTTTAATGTTTTTCGCTACAATGGACGTGTCAGTGGATTTTCTGCGCGTATTTTCAATACTACAAAATATTCATATATAATATTTTAAAGGCCGATACCGATATAATATCGGTATCGGCATATTTTTGAAATAGCTTTAGCTATTTAATTAAATTCATTAATACAAGTAAACATTGTCAACAGAGGCAACGCTGTAAAGCATTTTTACACAAATACTGGCATCGCCGCCTTTAACACAATGCAACAATTTTTTAAAAGTTTTTAATTAATTTTTATTAATAAAGGTGTTTAAATTAAGGGAAAAAACTAAAAAAAAAGCTTTTGATAAATTTCGGACCTTTTTAAATTTTATTCCCATGAATTTTAAGACTTTTATGAATAAAAATGCATAACAAAAGTTTAAATTATTTATTTAAATTTTGTTCAAGATTGTGATCAGTTAAAATAAAAATCCTTATATGTACTTTAATTCTTTTTCAAACACTAAGTAGATGGAATATAACAAAAGATAAACGGCTCGATGGATTGAATCGAAACTGTGGGGTTTTTGTAGGCATGTTGAACTGTAAAAGACATACTTAACATTACTTGTTTTCTTAATGTTTTCAATTTAGTGCCTAATTATCCTTAAAACCACAAAAGCCCTTTTTCTTAATTTTTCAAATTAACATAAAACATTTTTTTTCAAACAACCAATTTTGCGAAGGATTTATTCAGGATTCCTAAATTCTTTTTAATTTTCTTCCTGCAATTAGCGGCTTATTTTTTAAATAAATAAAATAGTTAATCCTAAATACACTGATATTTATCGGCAAGATTTTGCCGATACCAATTATGGGCAAAATTTGCCGATATGCCGATACGCCGATATTTACATTGGTATCGGCCGATCACTAGTTTGCTGTATAACAGTCGACTAATAGGATTGCGGAAATAAAATGAAATATGCATCTAGTGTAGGCTAAAAATATTTACAAAAAAATTATGGACGGCTGTGTCGGTGGCATTTTCAGTGTTGCAGCTATAGTCGGGTTGCACTGTTTAAATTGTATTATTAGAGACAAAAAGCAACACCATAAATATGCACACTTATACCCAGGGCCGTATTAAGGGTATGAGGCGCTAGAATTCCCAGAGCGCCTATTTTCGTACTAAAAAAATTTTTAAAGAGCAAAAAAATAAATAAATAAAAATGTTCTTCTCTCCTTTTCGCGTCTATTTTATTTATATCCCCGCAGAAAAATTAGTTCTAATCCCCACCCGACCTAAACTTTTGTATGAACTTCCCTGTCTAGCGCCTATGACTCCCCTGTCTGGCGCCTATTTTTTCAATGCGCCCTAGGCTGGAGCCTAGTCAGCCTAATGAATAATACGGCACTGCTTATACCTCTTCGTAGACGCAACGAGGAACATTACGTCGGCGATCAAAAAAAAGGTTAAAAGCACGGCTTCTCTCTCTCTCTATTTTTTCTTGGTTTTGGTCCCTTCAGGTCCAATCCACCACTCTCCCCCTTCCGGACTATGCTTTCCAGGGCTTCGTCGGCGGAAAATCTGGATAATCGAGCTCGTAGCTCCCAGAAATTCCAAAATGAAAACAAATAATTTAACAATCGATGCAATGCATAAATTGTCGGCTGTCAAACCAAGATCTGCTACTGGTGTTACGTATAACCTTCACTTTCACTACTGACAGTTCCCATGGCACGCCCATCCATTTCCCGCCATTTGAGAAATACCTCGTGTTCACCACCAAACAGGATACCATCAGCTTATAGGAATCTTCGCTCACAGCGCTTAGATCCAGAAGAAAAGATGCCGTAAATTTAGCGTGATCCCCGAAGGTAAAAAACGTTCGTACGACACCTCTAACCGACACTCCGGGAATAACTTTGTAGTCCTCTACGCACGTCCGCACTATCCGGAGGTCAAACAAAGAGTGAAAAGCACGGCTTAAAAGCATACTTACGTAACGTAATTTAAAATTCTTTATGCAACCATCTAAACCATTTTTTTAGGGTTTGTATTCTAACTTAACAGGTGTCAAATAGACGCCTAACAGTTTTTTCCAACGGTTCTTTCGTTATTTTACTGATTGAACTGCTCTTTATTACGTGTTTAATTTAACGTTGGGCGCAATTTTGAAATCAAAGTTTTTAATTTTCAGCATTTAACTTACTTGTCACTTAATCAATCAATTAAATTTTATGGTTATGATTTTTTTCTTTGTAATTTTGACGTATCAATGTCGGGATTCGTTACCGATCGCGATACGGATACATGTGCCGTATTGATAAGTTTCACGTAACTGACTGGAATGAACGTATCGATTCTGCGCAAGCGCATTACGATACAGATAGGGATACGTCAAAGTTTGGTCAAATACTGAAATTTGGTATTCGAATACGAATACGAATGCTGTAAAAAAAGTATTCCAATACCGAATATTTTCGAATACCTACAAAAAAAGTATTAGAATACTCGGTATTCATGGAATACCACGATTGGGTATTCATGAATACTGAAGAGCAAAAAACCTCATTTCTCTTAAAAAAGCAACTCATTCTTATTTTTCTACGTTTTTCCATAACAAAAATGCAGTGGCGTACCTTGTTCTTGCTTAAAAACTAATCATTTCAAGCATACAAGACGTCTTTCAAATGTTCTTAAATAACTTTTCTTTTTTAAAACTATTGACTTCACTTTTGGAATGGGAATACATGTACAGGGTGTCCCATTTTGGTTGTCCCTTATGGGAAACTTGGAAACCATAAGAGATATTAAAAATCCGATACCCCATCCTCAAGCTCTTTTTTGGAGAAAACATTTATGGTAAAAACAGATCATCGCTATCGCGAAGCGTTTCAGAGATACAGGGTGATTCTCGATTTTTTCACTTTTTGAAAAGGCCCTGGAGCTTTGTTGTTATTACAGATACGAGAAAACTAATTGCACATTATAAAGACACTTTTTTCCGTAGAATCCAGTGGCGTAGCCAAAAATTTTTTTGATCTGTCATTTTTGACATATGACCCAAACATGTTTTTTTTTATTAGGGACACCTTATAAATGATCAGGTAATTAAATTGCTTGTTTTTTTCTGATTAAAATAATATATCATAGTAGGTGGTTTAATAAATTTTTACGTCAAATATTGGAAAAATTATGATTTTAAAGACGCATTTTTTTATTTTAAAATTTAAAAATTTCCTACCACTTTATTTATAAATATATAAGTATGAAATTTTGGTAAATAATATATATGATGTAAAAGATTATTAATACGCATAATAAAATGATACACGGTGTCTCAAAAAATTAAAATAATTTTTTTATTTTAAAATTTAAAAATTTCCTACAATTTTATTTATGAAAATAAAGGGATGAAATTTTGGTATTTGATAAATGTTATGGTGAGAAATATTATTATACATAAAAAAATGATACAGAGTGTCTCAAAAAATTAAAATGATTTTTTTTATTTTAACTTTAAAAATTTCCTACAATTTTATTTATGAATATATAAGGATGAAATTATGGTGGATAATATATATGATAAGGAAGAATAATATATATATATATATATATATATATATATATATATATATATATATATATATATATATATATATATATATATATAGTGTGTCCCAAAAAATTAAAAATAATTATTTTTATGTTTAAATTTAAAAATTCATAGCGTCCTTATTTATGAATTTGAAGCAAAAAAATTTGGTACTGTATTAGTATGATAATGTTGTATAAAAAATAAAAATCAAAGTTATACAGGGTGTGTCAAAAGTTTTTCCATTTTTTTTGTTTTTTTGCTCTCTTGGTAAAGTTGACATGGAGAATTCATAAAAAAAAAAACAAATAAAAAAATCAAAAATTAAAAAAACTTGATAAATTTTTAAGTTTAATTAATATAACTTGTTTATTATTGTTGTTGTAAACTAATTTTTTGTTTTTTTTCTACGGAAATGTCTCCTGAGCTAAGGGATGACAGATTCCTTTTAAAACAAAAATATAAAACAATTTAAAAAACAGATAAAATCATAATTTTTCCAATATTTGACCTAAAAAATTTATTAAACCACCTACTATGATATATTATTTTAATCAGAAAAAACAAGCAATTTAACTACCTAATCATTTATAGGGTGTCCCTAATAAAAAACATGTTTGGGTCATATGTCAAAAATGACAGCTCAAAAAAATTTTTGGCTACGCCACTGGATTCTACGGAAAAAGTGTCTGTATAATGTGCAATTAGTTTTCTCGTATCTGTAATAACAACAAAGCTACAGGACCTTATCAAAAAGTGAAAAAATCGAGAATCACCCTGTATCTCTGAAACGCTTCGCGATAGCGATGATCTGTTTTTACCATAAATATTTTCTCCAAAAAGAGCTCGAGGATGGGGTATCGGATCTTTAATATCTCTTATGGTTTCCAAGTTTCCCATAAGGGACAACCAAAATGGGACACCCTGTACATACTATCCACGATTTACCAGATAGTCATGATTTAAACTGACATAATAAAATTTATTATACACATCCCTTTTGTGTAAAATGGAGATATATACATATTAGTCTAACATAATACATAGAAAACATAGTTTTCAATGTCACTTTTTATATGTTGTACCCAGTTACTTGTTTTTTTAATAGCAAAACTCCAAAGAAGTTAAAATAATTAATTTAGATATATTTTTGTTTGCCAAAATAAATGTATATCTGTTCAAAATTATTTATCTATTAGGACCATAGAAACAACAGATCAAGATTTAAAAAACATTGAATTACATTTTTTTTTAATTTGTAAAACTAACTACTAACTTCCTAAACTGTTAGTTTGCAAATAATGATGATATATATGACTTATATCAAATTTTACCCCGTCGTCGGCAAAACCACCACGAACAAGTTTTAACCCGCTTAAGATGCATAAAAAGTAACATAATATTCATAAAATAAGCAAACAGTATTTAAATTTAGGATTTGAGTACCAGAATATCGGTATTCGAATACCAGTATTCGAATATCAGAATATTTAAAACGATATTCAGAATAAAGAATACCGAATACTGACCAAAAAAGTATTCCGGCGAATACCAAACACATAAATCTATTCGAATAGTATTCGAATACAACACAAATGTATTCTGAATAGTATTCAGAATACCGAGTATTCGAATACTACCCAACTCTGGGATACATCATGATTTTTTAAACTGCTTTTTATCTCGAAATATGTATGCATCCATTTTATATCTCAAAGTTTTACTTTTTTAAACTGATCTGTGAAAGGGTATTCTTTTAAACAAAACATTGTAAGTTTTCTGTAGGCAAAGCGTCGTATAGCCACATAATTTTACATTCATAAAAATATCAACCCATACTTCTAATGTTGTTATTTTGTGGTAAAATTATCAACGTTCGCATTTGGTGCAACAAAGCATTAGGAATAATCACCATATTTATCCTTAATTATGTCAAATTACAGATAAATAAATCTCACATCTTAAATGGGGTCTTTTCGGTATTTTCGTAATAATTTGTTCTATGGTTTAAGTGATTATACAGATTTTGAAAAGTTCAACAGCATTAACCTAATGGACATATTAATTTAAATGGTGCCATATGGTGTTTATCGAAAAGGAAAAATTATTTATTAACTCGTTTTTTAAAATAGTTTTAGCATTTCAGACAAAAAAATTCCAATTTTAAGTTTTTTGAAAATTTTAAACTTTTTTCATTTAAAAATTATAATGGTTTAATACAAAAACCACAATTTAATAAAACCGTTTCACTGCAATTTTTTTAAATAAAATCAGCCACAAGTCCCAGGAAGTTAAATCTAGCAACTGGGATGGATGTTGTAACAATTTCGACAAAATTAGATACTATTGTCAAAAATTTAGTATTGTTTTGTGTATTTTTTGAAAAAAATAAGCACAGTGTTGCAATCCTCTCAATCAACAGGTAAAACTGGGTATCTGGATTCAATTTGGTTAAGAATTTTTAAAGGAATTTGGCAATTTCTGTACTTTTAAAAACAACTCAGGACATTTCATTAAACCGTTAGGCATCATGAGGGTGTGAGAATTACGATTTCGGTTGGCAGTTCTGTTCAAAGTTGGTAGCATTATCAGCTGATAACAGAGTCGTGCCTTGTCGAAGCTTTGTTTGGTAAAAACTGCGGAAATTTGCCGTTTTTGTTTTGGTTGTATATTTTGCAAGGATTTCCAGTTATAAATGTTTTTGGTTAGTTTATAGAGACTTCATATATTATTGGTTCGGACTCGTTGTATTTTAGAGATTTTGATAGTGTTTAGTCGTGCAGTTTTCAGTTTTTAGTGTTTCTGTATACATATGATATACTAGATGAGTGTCCGCTATTTAATGGTACACAGAAAACCACAGATTTCTTATGCGAAAATACCTATTAGGATTTAAACAAACATACCTTTATCCAAAAGGTAATGATAAGGAAGATAGGGGTGTTAAAGGGAAATAAATATTTTTTTATTTATTTCGATAATTTCTGATACGTTTAAAAATTTTTAATAAAACTCAGTATCCAGGAGTTTTTAGATATCAGCTATTTATATCTGAGCAGTTGTAATTATGGCTAATACGATGTTATTGAAGGCACTTTCGGGTGCACTGAACAACTAAATCGTGAATATCTTAAAAACGGTTGCCAAGACCGATTCTTACTTAGTATACCTTTTTGCGCAAAAAGCATAGAGAAGCTTAGCTTAGTTTATTTAGATGGTACATACAGAGTAGCACAAAAAAATTGGGACGTTTTAGAGAATTTTAAATAGTGTACCTATCGCCCTTTAGTCTCCAGATAAAAATTAATATTCGATCTGTAAAGCTAATGTTTAAAAACGCCTAGATACCGAGTTTTAATAAAATATTTAAAAAAGGAGGAAAAACTATCGAAATAAATTTAATTTTTCTTTTTACTGTGACACCCTGTATCTTTCTTATTATGAACTTTTGGATATTAGGTATGTTTCTGTTAAATCTTAATATTTTGGCATAAGGAATCTGTGGTTTTTGTGTTTACCATTCATTAGCGGTAGTATACAAAATTTTTAAAATGGTTTTTGACTTATGGAACCATGGAAAGTGTTTTGCTTTGCCAGGTACCTCATCGTCCTGTCGTCGCTTTGATAATTTTTAATTTTTAATAATTAAACTACATTTATGGTTTTATTTTTAAGTTATGCCAAGTAAATAATCCAAAAGTTTTTTTGTTTTCTCCTTAATTCTACGCCACTGATCTGCCTAAAATCAAACATGGCCGAAAATGGCCCGACTTGACGTCACAGCCGCGCTAGCCAATATGGCGAATGTCGCAACCTTATCTCATCAATCAACTTTGCATGTTGTAATTGTGTCTGATTGTTACACGGGAAAATAAGTGGTAAGTTTCGAAATTTTTGGACCTAATATGGATTTATTTAATATTAGATTTGTGGAGGAAGTTAATAAACGTCCTGTAGTTTATAATTATATTTTAAAAGAATATTTGCGAAAAGATTACACAGAAAGAACTTGGGATGAAATAGCAAATTAAGCTAACCTGTCCCAAGATCGTTTGACTAGGTAAGGTTGCCTCGTAAGCCTTGCAACATGGCGGACCATACGTCACATATGTATTTTGATCATTATTTAATGAAGTTTTTAACAGTGTAGTTTGTGTTTTTTTGTCAATATAAAAGAAATACTTTTAAATACTGTTAATTCCAGTTGTTACCGTAGCTTCTTTATTTCCTATTAATAAATTATTTAACAATGATTATTCTAGCTGATTTTTAAATATTGTATATCGCGCTCTTTCGCCCTCATAGTATTATCCGTCTAGACATCCTTGTTTGCTATGTTGGCACCAAGGAACCAGCAGTGCGATACATATGCGACGTAATGAGGCAACCTTAACTAGTCAAACGGTCTTGAACCTGTCCGGGTAAATATTTTATTTTTTGTTTGTAAAATAATGTTTCACAGGATTCAGGCTTTTCCGTACTTGTCTTAGAGGGCTCTATTATGGCACTCTTTGACCGGGTGGGATAATCCGCAAGGGTAGTTTTTGCTCCGTCGCGGTCGGGTTCGGGAAACTCCGGTTGACAAATAATTTCATTGGCTGAGAATATAGTAAAAATTTGCCATTTAACGTATTCTCGTCTCTGTACGGTTGTCGCCACTTCAAACACGAATTATACGCGTACATACTGTCGAAAGCTCGTCGAATCTCTGTCTCGTCGTTGTTTCACCGACCCATGTGCGGAGTACCTTACCGTACCTGTAGCGGGACTTCGTGTAAAGATGGGTCCACATTTAATTCATTCTGAAAGCGATGCCGCCAAGTACACAAAAATGATAAAGCAAATAAACCCTTTTGTGAACAATGATTTATTGCAGCAAAAAATATTTAACCCCACGTGTTTCTACTACCGCGCCACGTACCACCGGTTTTATAGCAGGACAGAGGCGAAATAAGAGAATGTTTTGTAAGTAGGTGATACGTGTTTTAGCAATGTATTTTTTATTATTTATCTAAAAATATGTAATCAGGCTCTGTCCGAGGCTATGTGCATTCGAAAAGGTTTGTTTACTTTATCATTTTTTGTGTACTTGGCGGCATCGCTTTCAAAATGAATTAAATATGGGCCCATTCTTTTTTTTCTGTAGTATTCTACAAATCGACTTCATTCTACCTCACTCGCACTCTGTGTTCAAGAAAACACGCTTGAAGTCGATCAAGTTGATACTGATTTAAATTATTCAAAGTAGGGAACATTGATAGCTATTTATTTGAAAAAAGGTTAAGTTAATCTTCAAAAAAATAATTTTATAAGTGGAGGGAGTATCCGATTGACATGATAACTGCTAATGCCATAGTGCAAAATTAACTCCAAGAGTAAAAGAAAATAAAAATTGATTAAAAAACTAACCCTTTTTTGTTCCGTGTTAAAAACAATAATTAAAAACTTAATTGCTCAATAATGACATTCCGTAAATCTAATTCGCAATAGCTGTATGTGGGTCCTTTTTTTATCTTTCACAGTTAAACAGAGAAGTATTAGTACACATATAGAAATTTTACGAACATTTCCGATGTTTAGTCTATTGTGACACACAGAGTACCAAAAAGTGCAATTATCGACTTCTCGAGTAGAAATCTACGAAGAAAGCGAGGTGTAGAATTCTATAGAGCACGGAGTCCCGCTGCTGGTTAAACATCAAGTCTCCGCTTTTTGGTTTTAAAATTACTTTTAAAAACTCGAATTAAACAACTTGGCTGCAATAAATCCATTGTCATGGGCTAATGTGTTTTTAACACGCTTTTATTAGCTTGGGTTGTAACTATCTATCTATCTATCTATCTATCTATCTATGTAACGGAATCTTTGAGCCTAATTTTTACCAACTTCCAGCGATTCAATTTCTTTGAAACTTTGCACACGTATCAAGGACCGATGACAATGCAATAATTTAAAAACAGTATCCCGTTATCCTGATTAGGACCGCCAGGATAAATAAATTCCTTTACAGATCCCCCGTGTCTCTTGACAAAATGGCGAAGGATTTTTTAGTGAATAAACTGGAGCATTTATTTTTAAAAAACTAATTGATATATCGAACTAAAAAATGAAACATAAATAATAGTTTAAAAACTAAAAAATACGCTTTTATATGCAACCGAACTAAAAATTAGAAAATAATTTTTCATTACAAAGAGTTTGTCACTTCAGAATAAAAGCGTAGGGTGTTTAATATATTAAATGTTATAATTATTCTATTTGCAAATATCTATGAGGGAAAAGTTATGAAAAAATAGTAAAATGCACCCCACGCTTTTTACTCTGAAGTGACAAACTCTTTGTAATGAAAAATTATTTTCTAATTTTTAGTTCGGTTGCATATAAAAGCGTGTTTTTTTAGTTTTTTTAAACTATTATTTATTTTTACTCTTTTCTTTAATAAAATATAAATAAATGTTCTCTATATGCATGTATTGTATTTCATTTACCATTCACAAAAATGCGATATGTGTCTCGATTGTTGGTTACAGACAGGTGTAATTGAGAAGGCGTGATACCGTGCAAGGTCGGGTTTTATTGTTAGAATATGTAGATACAACAGAAGGTGTGGTTAGACCGTGAATTATCAAGAATTTTAAATATTTTGTTCCTTTTTTATTTATTTCTGATATAAGTACACTACTTAATAACGTTAATTGTTTTTTTATCTTTGGACAAACCACGAAGGCTTAAAACCTAAATACTAACGTACCGTGGATGTCTTAAGCGAGGTAAAAGGGAGTTGGTTGACACGGGACTTAAATACTTGAAGATTTGGGGGAAGGAAAGATCTCCGCGGGCAGCAGGTTCCACAATCTAGAAACTCTAGGGATAAAGTTTTCATGCACTGTTTTGTGTAAATTCAAGTAAACTTCTGTCTGAATGTGGAAGACAATGATTCAGTAGTAAAATAAGATTTTCGGACTTCCATCGTCTTTATTAAGTTATTTACACAACGTTTCGGGCAGTACTGTCTCTGTCCGTTCTCAAGTGTAAACAAGTTTACACTTGAGAACGGGCAGGAATAGCTCTGGTTTAATTGATAAAAACAATGGAATTCCGAAATTCTTCTTTTCAAGTAAACTGTTAATACACTGAATTGTATCCGCAGTTGGTTTCTTGTGAAACATTTTTAAATATTAATACTAAATAGAAAAAATTGCTTTTTAATGTTTTAAAAATTATTAGAGCATTACTCTACAATTGTTTCGCCTTTCTAGGGCTTCATCAAGAGTACTTCGTATACTAAACTTAAAAAGAGAAATATTTACAAACAGAACCATTTAACACGTTTTTCCCAAAAAGGTCTATAAAATATTATTAGGGGTTTTATTATGCGGCCCAGATGTGGTAATAAATTTATTTATAATTGGCATATCTGCGAAATTTATTTGATCATTGGTAGAAAGAGTTGTGTTGTCTATAAGTGATTTTTTAATTTCTAGTTGTTCATATAAATTTAATTTTTTACCTTTGTTTTCTCTATGGAGTAGTTTAACATTATTAAGATCTATAAAGTGGTTTTGTTCTATACAATGTGTTGAAATGCCTGTGTTTTTTAAACCATTTAAAATTGATGTTTTGTGTTCTTTTATTCTGTTTTTTATGCTCCTTCCACTTTGACCAATATATTCCGCATTACAGTCTGCGCAATTAACTTTATAAACCCCTGACATATCTAATTTTTCTGTTTTGTCTTTGTTGTTAACTAATAATCTACCTAGGTTACTCTTATTTACAGACACAGTTTTACAGCCTAACTTATCTAGCCTATTGGATACATTATTGCTGATGTTTGGTATATAATTGATAAACTTAAAATTATTGTTTTTGGGTTCTGTAATACTATAAAACTCTTTAGCAATTAACTTTTGTTTTTTCTTTGTTAACAATTTATCAACAAGTGATTCTTTATATCCGTTGTTTCTTGCTATTTGTTTAATAATGCAGAGTTCTTTGTTAAAATTTGATTGACTTAATGGGAAAGTGACAAGTCTGTGAATTAAACTATGAAAAGAAGATAATTTTATTTTCCATGATTGGTTCGAAGCGTAATTTATTACCGTGTCTGTCGTCGTTGGTTTTCTGTAAATATCGAATTCAATGTGGTTATCAATATTTTTAATGTTTATATCCAAAAAATTTATCTCATTTTCATTTCCTTTTCCATAGTGAACTGAATGTTGCTATTTATTGAGTTTAAAAATTTAAAAACTTATCTAAATTTCTCTCTGTACTATTTCAAATGCAAAAACATCGTCTACATATCTTTTCCAATAAAAAATGTGTTTAATAATTTGGTTAGAGGGAGAGGAAGGAGCATCAAAGTACTTTTTTTCTTTTTTTGTGGTATTATAGCTTACATAAAAATATTTAATCTACCATAAACGCCTTGTCAATGTAACCAACAATTTAAAAATGTAATTTCAGCAAATAATGCTGTATCTACTTAATGATTCGCTATTTAAAATGTATTTTCTCATTTCTATGCAAAATTAATTATTTAATATGTTCCTCTCACGGTTATTACTTACTATACGTATAGTATCATCATATATAAAAAAATTCACAGTTTATTAAAATACATAGTATAATTTTATTTATTTAGAAATGGTTTCTTATAAATCTTTTAACTATTCTGTACGCCACTGACTTGTAACTTTTTTAACACGCTTTTATTAACTTGGGTTGTAACTATCTATCCATCTGTCTATCTATGTAACGGAATCTTTGAGCCTAATTTTAACCAACTTCCAGCTATTCGATTTCTTTGAAACTTTGCACACGTATCAAGGACCGATGAAGATGCAATAATTTAAAAACAGTATCCCGTTAAGTTCCAGCATTTTCCAGGAAAACCGGAAAAGTGAAAAATCGTACGTTCTGGCGGATGCGCCAGATTAGACAATTGAATAATCGAACTTGACAACATTTGCCGACGGGTTGGGGAAGGGGCTCAATTCTGCTAAATTGAACTCATTAGCGGTGGGCTTAACAGTGATTTTTTGATATCGGTGATCGCTGCTACTGCTATCTAAAAGTAGCTGCTACTGAAAACTGTGATATTATCACTCTTTACGGAATGCTAAATTTTTATAAATAAAGTCATAGTTAACCTTGTTAAAATTGAAAGAAGAAAAAATATATCATTTTAAAATACATTCTGTCATTTAATATACATATAATTTAATTATTAATTTGCATTAGCATTTAAGTAAATGTAGGAAAAAAACGGACATTACACGATGTATATCAAATTTCTTTATTTTTTTATAAACATTTAGAGCTTTGATCATATTTTTTAGGCAACCCATTATAGATTATTACCAAATAAAATTGATAAAAAAATAGTTTTCATGCGGGTAAGCAAGCCAATTCGCATCTCGTTTCACTAACGTAAACATGCATAATCACCATAAACATAAACGAAAGAGGTTAGAATCACTGAATCGCAATCGCAATCACAATCACCGTCCCGCGATCGCAGTCGCCGTTTAATGTTGTGGTTACGGGCAGCGCCACCTCTGCGAACTGCGAATATTAAAGAGTGATTCTTTCACTGCTATCGCCAGGCGCAAGTAGCAGCTACCAAAATGATTTGTTAATAACCGGTGATTGGTAGCAGCGACTGCGATCGCAGTCACACCTCTAGAACTCATTCGTTCGCTGAACGTATTCGTTCCGGGAGCGTATAACCTTCATCTGTTTTTTTTTAACGAACGAATAACCTTCACTTGTTTTTTAAAACAGGCGGTCATAAAACAGAAATCTGTATTACCAACTGACATCTGACAAAATTCACAGTCATAACATAACCTAAAATTCCTTTAATGTGAAATTAAAGTTGAAAAATCAGTTAACTAAGCTATTAAAAACAAAGTATACACTTTAATTGAAATACAACAAGCAAATAAATAATTAACATGGTCCTCCGCAGCCAGAATAATCATTCGTAAGCAAAATAGTTCCTAAATCACATAACCTATAACCAAAAAGGTTCGTTAAGCGATCTCCTGCAGCTCCGTCGGCGCAAAAGCGCAAAAGTGCGTGAAAGCGTTAGCCTGAAGCTCATTTGGAGTAAAATGAATATGTCAGTTGTCAAAATATAGATTGAAAAGAAAAACTATGAAAAAAAACTATGAAAAATTACTTATTGCTTTGGAAAAGTAACTAACAAGTTATTGCATATAACTTTTATACCATCTTCCATTTATACTTTCTAAAAGAAGGCCTTTATTGAGTGTTAGGTACTTGTACCGAATGTTAGATTAGGACAAAGACTGGAAATGGAGATTAGCAAACTACATTAAAATATCACTTAAGGTAAGTAAACTAAAGTAAACTCATATTTAGAAAAAAAACATTTATGGTAAATTTCTTTTTAGTTTAAAAGGTAATATTTTAAATAATTAATAGTTTAAAAAAACTAAAAAAACACGCTTTTATATGCAACCGAACTAAAAATAAAAAATAATTTTTCATTAAAAAAATATTTTCACGTCATAGTAAAAAGCGTGGGGTGCATTTTACTATTTTTTCATAACTTTTCCATCATAGATATTGGCAAATATAATAATTATAACATTTAATATATTAAGCACCCCACGCTTTTTACTATGAAGTGAAAATATTTTTTTTAATGAAAAATTATTTTTTTATTTTTAGTTCGGTTGCATATAAAAGCGTGTTTTTTAGTTTTTTTAAACTATTAATTATTTTTTTCTTTTGACTGGGCAAGTAAAAACACAGTTGTATGGTCTTCTAAATTTTGTTCATATCTTGCTTAGTTTTCGAGAAAAAAAGGTTTGTTTCAGCAGGCTGTCAGAAATGTTTGCAACCGTTAGGATTCTGCGCACGCCAAATTTGGCGTTTCAGCAGTGCCATGTTTGTAACATTATACAATTAATTGTTTGTTGTTTCAGCAGTAGTGTTAAGATGTTGGAAACGTGTTGGAAACTGTTTGAAAAGTTTGCAAACTTTCTTCAAACATTACTCACAAATTTTAACATAACCTTTTTGTATTGACGTATATGTAGCATGTACCTCTTGATTATTTTTCGTTCCAGCAGAAAACTGTTTTCAACATTTCTGACTAATATTTGTCACAATTTCTGCGTTTTACGAGTGTTGATAACATGTTTCCAACATTCTGCTGGAACAACTAAAGATTCCTCATTAAATACTCCTGGACTACACCAAAAACATAAAAATCTTCTTGGTATTACTTTTGTTTTGTTAGTCTTGTATTAATAATTAATAACAGCAACAAATCCTAAAAAAATATATTAATACCTAAACTAAAGATTTTTAATAAATTGGTTTTAAAATGTTTCCTAGGTTTTTTTTTGCCTATTCCAGGGGTATGCAATAAGGTGATTTTTTTTCTCGGAAACTAAGTAAGATATAAAAAAACCAGGACTGAAAAATTGTATTTGTACCACTGATCTCGATGGATTGCCAATGTTAAACCTGCGCGAAACCAAAGTCGGTCTATATAGGGTCGCGACATTCGACCATATTGTTTTGACGTGTTATGACGTCACATCTCCCATTTTCGTTCAGTGCCGGAGATATACAGTTTATTGTATTAGTAACACAACCGTTTACACACACAACAGTTTTTAATTATTAATAAGTTGTAAATTCTTTTACTTTAAATAAAAAAATTTTGGAATTACATCTTTCAACAAATATCACTTCCAAAACAATGCAAAAAGAATTGCGCAAATTCTAGACGCCACTGGATTGATCATCAGCTTTAATTTTACCCAGTCTTGCCAAGTTTTCTCCGTGGAGTGACCTTCCTTTCGTCCCCGACCTCGAACCGCCCAAAAGTTGAGGATGTGTCGCAACCTTATAAATATAAACTAACCTTGCGCGAAACAAAAGTTACATTTCATGAGCGAAGAAACCGGTTTGTGCGGAAGCCAGTTGAGGGTAAACGCATCCGGCACCAAACAAACAATCCGCATTATAGGAAAGAATTTGTTGACCGTGTCCTGCTTTTCTGTTCGAAGTACGGTAGCTAATGAGCGTTACGGTCATACCGCGGACAGAAGGGTACGGGGTGCCGGTGTTTGTATTTTGCGACGGCTTTTAAGTGCGCATGTTCGTCCATCGACTGCGCGAGGTCGTAAAAATCCGAAAAATGCTTCTTGCCACTGCGGATCTAAATGTAGGTTATCTATGATTTGTACTAGCTTTATTCGAAGAAACAATAAAAAATTCACAAATGGCCTACTTTTTTGTCAAAAATATTCGTTCAGGGGTTGTTCGAGACGTCAACAGACTTAATAAATTTAATTAAATTAGGGTAAACTTACCCCTTAATACTATAAGTACCATCGCCAAATTACAAAATTGGGTAAATAGTTAAGCTATTTTTAAGCTATTTTTTTTTAACTTTAACACCCTGTTTCTTTAGAGCGAAGAATTTGCGTTTGTATACACTTTTTGCCATAAAATCCTGTAAAAAATCATCACTTGATAGGTTCTTGCCCAAAATTTCAAAATGGTAAAATGGTATATTACATAAAAAGTGTTAAAAGTGCTATATTTCACACGACTGGGAAAATCTCTTTTGACACAAGTCATGTATAATATTTTTCCCACGACCAAAAAGTATTTATCATTAATCTTAAATTATTTTTGGTGCCGAAAACGGTTTTCTGCCGTTTTATGTTTTTTTTAATAAGTGGTTCTTTTTTTAATAAAACACCAGTGGCGCTGATCCAAAATATCCCGTTTTTAATTAATTATAACTTAACAAACGTACGGGACCGGGGAGTGACTAGGGGTACAGAATTACATGCACTGTTATGTCTTTAATTAAGTGTTTCATGGTAAAATTACCTAAAAACACCATATTACTGGACACAAACACTAAATAAATATACATTTTTGAATAATACTGGATACTGGATACTGCTTTGTTTATGGCGTTGCTGCAAGGCAATTGCCAGCTCAATGAGGTGGGAAAATCTGGATTGTCGAGCTTTCCGCTCCCAGAAATTCCGGTTTAAAAAATTCAAATATTTAAATCAATAACAGCGATAAACTTCTGAACATGCATAAATTGTGACTGTCAAGCCAGCGGCTGCTACTGGTATCGCGCATAACCGTTACTTTCACTACTGACGTTTTTCCGCAAGGCGTGCGCACCTCCTCGACCATACGAAGACACCATGTGTTCAACACCAAAACGAAAAACCTCAGGCTTTAGGAATCTTCACTCATAGCGCTTAGCCCCAGAAGAAAGAAGCCCCAATTTAGCGTGAATCTTTTCTCGATCCCCAAGGGTACAGCAACGCTCGTACGACGCCTTCAATCGCCTACCCGGAAAGTCTATGTAGACTTCTACGTAAACGTACCGCACTACTCGAAGACCGCGGAAAGAGTGTTTTGAATAATAATTATTACTAAATACAAATATGTGCGGTTATGTGACATAACCTCACAAAGGGATGAAAAACAGTAGTCGATATGCTGAAATCGACGTTGCAACATTAAAAAGTTATCTTAAAGGACGTCATCTATAAAGCACCTGTAAATAGAAGGAGTATTTTATAGCCAACAAGGTGTTTAGTATATTTTATATTTGTCTAAATTTTAAATAAGTTTCAATTTTAGAATAGTTTTTCGATCTATCGACACGCTATCGATATTCAGTACATATGTTTATTGGGTTGTCTATCATTAAACGCGTTTCCCATTCCCACTTAATAAAAAGTCTATAACCTAATACACCCTCAAAGTCGGTCTATATAAGGTCACGACATTCGGCCATATTGCTTTGACGTGTTATGACGTCACATCTCCCATTTTTCGGCCATGTTGTTCAATGCCGGAGATATACAGTTTATTGTATTAGTAGAACAACCGTTTACACAACAGTTTTTAATTGTTATTAAGTTGTACATTCTTTTACTTAAAATAAAAAACATTTGGAATTACATTTTTCAACAAATATCACTTCCAAAACAATGCAAAATGAAATGCGCAAATTCTAGACGCCACTGGATTGATATTCAGCTTTGATTTTTACCCAGTCTTGCCAACTTATCTCTGAGAAGTGCCCTTCCTTGCGTCCCTGACCTCGAACCGCCTAAAAGTTGAGAATATGTCGCAACCTTATAAATATAAACTAACCTTGATACACCCTCAAATATAAATAACTATATCAATTTAATTTGTAAAAAAATATTGGTAGCACTGGTAAGTTAAGACTATTATTTTGTTAAAAAAATACTGTAAATATATTTTTTTAACGGAATTTAAGCACCTGTCATTCTACTTTTCAACACTAGTGTTAAAAAGTAGATTTTAACACGCGTGTGATATTAATATTTTTCTAAATGATTAAGGAGTGCGTTTTATGTCATTTTCGTGTATGGTCGTGGGAAAAACGAATTTAATTAATAGTTAAATACGTCACAAACTCGGTTAAGTAATATCGTAGGCATTACCACAAAGATGCAAATTTTGGCATTATTACAAAATATCTTGCAATTTCCTGAAAAATTTAAACAAAAGGAAAAAACCCAATCTATCTACACCGAAAACTTTCTTCCTAGGTCGTACATGGCTAAGGGCGTACTAAAATTTAACAGCATACTTTTTTAATACCCTGTATAATAATGTGTATTTAAAATTTATTTGTTATGATTATAATGTTTACGAATGTTAGTAAAATTAATTATTTTGTTCAACGTTGATGCAAAATCTGTTTAAGAAGATAATAAAAGTTTCTTCTTTTCACCATAATGACCGGTAATTTAAATATATTCTATTAATGAGAAAATTAATGTCTAGTAATAACATACCAGTAGAATGAACAATAATCTTTCGACTAGGAATGTAAAAAAAAATTTCTACGGTGAATACAAGCCAGTGATTTAGTTCTGTTATTATAGAAATATTATTAAACCTGTTTGATGGAACTCGAGATTTAAATACAGATCTTGGGTTACATGAGTTATTTTCATAAAGCGGATCAATAATTTTGAATAAACGTTATTATTAGATAATAAAAAAAATGTGTTAATGTATTTTGTTTTGTAAATTTTGATATTATTGTCACTTTTTTTTATTTTACTGGGCACTTTTAATGCTATAATTAAAATTATTGAAATAAATGATATTTTTTACCAAAGGTGTCTGAAAAGTCAACGATAATACTGAACGGACTGATAAAATAACTATTGCGTGGACCAGGGTTCTCAATATCACGATATTTATGAAAAATTAAAATATCGTATATTAACGATATACGGGGTGATTCCGAAATCGATCACGAAACTTAAGGGGTGATTCTACTTGACAAAATAAGGGTAGAGCTTCATATAATTTTTTTTCAAAATGTCATTCGTTTTCGAGTTACAAGCCGTCAAAGTTAAATTTTTATTTTGGTTTTTCGCCATATTGCATTTATTTTTAACCAATCCAGTTGATATTTGGCACACAAATCAAGCTTTAAATATTCTACAATTTTAAGACAAAAATACTTTTTTAAATGCCGCCAGAGGGCAATGTACCTAAAACTTAAAATTTATATACATCAACTTTTTATTTTGACAGATATCGCAAAGCTGGGGGCGCCATTTTATAGACAATCAAAAACTTAAAAAATAAGGTACTCTTTATTAAAGTCGATAAACCTCACCTTTTAGGCACCAATAGACATCAAAGTTTTCATATTTTTCAATCAAATTACCTACATACATACAGGGTATCCAGTAACACAACCATACCAACAATATTTAAAAAAAAACTTTTTTTTTTAATTTTTAACACCCCGTAGTTCAAAAACTAAGACGTTTAGGACATATGTTTATATGAAGTTTTTTTCTCATTTTTTGTTGTATCCCTGTTTAGTTTTTTTTTTATTTTTTGGTGGAAAATTACCTTCTAGAATGTTTTGCATTTGTTTAGAAACACCCTGTAAATCGGCAAGATTTTGCCAATACCGATTATCGGCAAAATTTGCCGATATGCTGATATACCGATATTTACGTATATATTTAACTTACTAATGTAAAACATTGTGGTAAACTTATAAAAAAGTGACGTGTTCGTTTCGACATTGACAGAAATAAAACCTATAAGCATCCAGGAAAACATAAAATGACCTCAATAAAAAGTCGTTGGTTTTCGAAAAATTAGATCATGGATGATTGATCTGATCATTGATGATATTGATCAGACTACAAATTAAAACATCTATACTTCTATACTAATATTATAAAAAGGTAAAGTTTGTAACTTTGATTGATTCTTTGTTTGTAAGGGCTAATCTTCGGAAATACTGAACCGATTATAAAAATTATTTCACAATCAGAAAGCTACACTATTTAGGAGTGCCATAAGCTATATTTTATTATGATTAAACAAAAAGTTCAGGGAAAAATATAGCTAGTTTGATAAAGATACAGTCCATCCACGTCCACGGATGAATCTAGCTACCTGTAAACTTTTGAAATTTTTTAATATTTTGAAAAATAGTTATTCTTTGTAAGAACTTTTGTTTTATCTGAAATAACGAAAGCGTTAATAAAAATCCCCATATGATATACGGGGTGATTCAAAATTGTGTTATTAAAAGGTCAGTATCTCGAAAACCATTTTTTACTGAGGTCATTTTATGATTTCTTAGGATATATATGAGTTGTTCCACCAGCCCTTTCAGTATTATCGTTGATTTGCAGGCATCCTGTATATCATGGTTATATTATATCATTGGGCGCAATCAGAAGTACTCAGCCGCTTAACCGCTGGATAACCGGAGTTGTAAAATTGTCAAACTAAACCAATAAAATGGCTTTATTTTGACAGTTTTGACACTCCGCTTTCCCAGCGGTTAAGCTTAGTACTTTAAATGAGCCCATTAATTATAAAACAAGGAATACCGCTCAGGTTTTGAAAACAATCGTAAGAAAAGTATGGCTGTTATTAAATAAAATGCTTACTATAACCAAAGGCTACGTATACAAGGTGATATAAAAATCGATCACGAATCTTAAGGGGTGATTCTACTTGTCAAAATAAGGGTAGATCTTCATATAATTTTTTTCAAAATGTCATTTGTTTTCGATTTGCAAGCCGTCAAAGTTCAAGTTTTTATTTTTTGTTTTTGAATTACTCGCTTACAGAAAAACCGATTTGACTAATATTTAAAACCTAGAATAAATCGTCTGCGTTTCATCATTCTAGTAACAATTCACATTGATTGTTTGCCGCTAGAAGGCACTTTAACTACATTAAAAATTGTTTTTTGTCATAATTTTTAGTGTTGACAGCTACAGTAGTTTTCGGTATGTTACGCCTTTTAAACTATTTAATTTATGAATTTAAAATAACTAATAATGGCTAATCAGTAAATATTCATAGTATATGGATTATTGCGATATACATTTAATTGCCAAAAATTAATGAAATAGTACTAAACAAACTAAAAAGATTCTCAAAATGTCCCCCATTTACTTCAATACATTTCCTAAAACTCTTAAAAAAATGTCACCTAACTGGATGAAAAATTCCTGGCGTTTCAATTGTTTCAAATGACCCCAAAAGAAAAAATCCATAGGATTAAGGTCTGGTGACCTCGCTGCCCATGCCAATGGTCCACTTAATCCTATCCATCGCTCATGATACGTTGCATTCAAATACTGCCGGACACGTATACTAAAGTGGGGCGGAGCTCCGTCTTGGAGGATTCACATGTTGACCCTTACTTCCAATAGCACATCTTCCAGATACAATGGCAGACGATTTTGGATAAAATCTAAGTATACGTCACCAGTTAATGGGCCATCAAAGCAATGAGGACCAATATGGCAATCTCTTATTATCCCTCCACATTGTTTGGGTTCTCGTAAGCATATGTGTGGTTGTTGTGTAGATTTGTTATGCCATCACGAGTGAAACCAGCTTCGTCAGTGAATAATATGAGGCCAATTAATCGATTATCGTGTTCATACTTAGCTAGGATCTGATTGCACATTTCCAACCGTCCCGGCCGATCATTTTCATAAAGAGCCTGCACCTTGTGTGAATGAGAAGGGTAGATTTGTTCTTCTCTTATTACCCTCCATGAACTAGCCTGACAGAGCTGCACTTCATTCCCAATTTTTCTAGTACTAGTACCTGGATTATCTTCAATAATTTCAAGCACTCTTTCTTCTTGTTGCACGTTTCTAGCAGCTTTAGGTCTTCCCCTATTTTCATTATAACTTTTAAAGGAACCACATTCCGCAAGCTTTTCTGTGCACACTGGAAAATGTTTGAGCATAAGGGATATTTCTTTCCGGATAACTCTCCATATAATATCTTCTTGCCAACTCTGCATTACCATTTGCTTTTCCATAACAAAAATGGATATCACAGTATTCGATATTTGAATATTGGTGATTAGCCATTATTAGTTATTTTAAGATTATAAATTAAATAGTTTAAAAAGCGAATTTATTTAATGTTAAACTGAGTATATTTTAATAGCTATTTAACTGGTAGCTGGTGGTAACGAAATGAGAAAAGTAAATTTACCACTTAATTTTTAAGGTTGATTTACGTCTAAACCGTTGGATTTAGCGAGGTAAATCAAGAGCACCTTTTTAATGGCCTGCTATCAGTCTTTCAGAAAACATGCCAAGAACTACTGTAGCTGTCAACACTAAACAATTATGACGAGAAATCAATTGGCAATATAGGTAAAGCGCCCTCTAGCGGCACACAATCAATGTAAATTGTTACTAAAATGATGAAGCGCAGACGACCTAGCCTATCTTTCAAATATTAGTCAAATCGGTTTTCCTGTAAGCAGGCAATTCAAAAAACAAAAAATAAACTTTAACTTTGACGGCTTGTTACTCGGAAACGAATGACATTTAGAAAAAAATATATGAAGCTCTACCCTTATTTTCTCAAGTAGAATCACCCCTTAAGTTTTGTGATCGAATTTTGAATCACCCTGTATTTATAAAATTATGCTATAACTTCGGTCGGGATAGGGAATACGTGTTAAATGTATTTAATTAATGACATTTAAAAGTATGTTTATTGAAAAATTGAAAGATAATGTAAGAAATTGTTTTAGCATGGAAGGTTCTTAATTAAATACAGGGTGGCCCACCATATACGACACGGTCTGTAGCTGGATAACCATGGAACATATACAGGTCGGATAAGACCACAGTATAAAATTATTTTAGTCTATACAGGGTGTCTTAAAAAAGTGTGACGTATCAAAATTATATTTTTTTTAATGAAACACCCTATATTTTATGACGGTTTTAGATTCTACTTTAAAAAATAACTCAAGTTTGTTTATAGTACTAAGTATCTTATTTTATTCGTTTTTGTGATATTTGATTTTTTTGAAAAATGCAGAGCTAAAGTTAAATTGAATTTACTTTAACACTTTTAACACTTTAAACTTTAAAATATGTAACAAGATTAGAAAAAGTCTGCCATATCATACGTAGGTCAAATCAAGATCAAATATTGTACAAGGTGATCAAAAAATAATTTCAATTTTTCAGAAAATCAAATAGCCTGTATTTTTTTACGTCACATGATGACAAATAAAATACTCTTTCAAATGGTGTATAGGTTGCCTATACCTATCTTTTGTGCTTTTTAGTAAAATCTGTTTTTACAAATTTTAAGTCCAAGTGTTTATTTAAATTAAAGTTGGCTGTGACATAGCAGCCATTAATATTTTTCTTAAGAAAATAACAACGACCATTTAATGATTACTAGTGTTTTAGTCAGTTTAAAATAAATTTCAATGATTTTAAATAAAAACCTTTCTTCTACATCAACAAGATGATATGATACTGGTAGGATGTGAAAAAATGGTTTACTTTAGTCTAGAGTTAATCCTAAAAAATATTCCAGGAGAAACATCTGATAACCTTAATAGTCGCTTTAAAAAATTTGACACAGTGATTATGGATAATGGAAGAAACGAGTTATAGGTCACAGAATGTAGTCATAACTGACCAGAGGCCTTATTCGGATTGTTTTATCATTACTACATTCAGCTAAAATAAGTGTTATAATTTTTTTTATCTTTATGACATCTCACGAAGGCTTATGCCTAAATACCAGTGTACCGTGAGTGCTGGCTTACTGGATGTTTAACCGAATATTGTCGTGTTCCGTCAACATTATCCAAGCACTGAAACTTGCAGTTGCATTTCACAGCACTTTTTAGACAACGCGGTAGTGCCACCACGGACGTTATTTTTAAATAACTACTACAATATTGGAAGTAGCATTATAAGCAACTAATTAATTTTTTTCTGTGAATTTTAAAAATAGTGGCAGATAATACAAAATCTTTTAATTTTGTGCTTTTTTCCAACAAGTTTACATTTTGCAATAACGGCTTAGTAAATAGGCATAGCTATATCACAGCCTACTTACATTTAAATAGACATTTGGAATAATAATCTGTTAAAACGGAATTTACTTAAAAGTATAAAAGATATGTACAGGCAACCTATACACCATTTGAAAGATCATTAGGTTTGTCATCATGTGGTGTAAAAATACAAGGTGTTCCATTTAAAATAAGAGAGATATTGCAGTTTGGCTTTCTAAAAATTGAAATTATTTTTTGATCACCCTGTATAATCTCGATATGACCTACGTATGATAAGGCAGACTTTTCCTAATCTTGTAACAAATTTTAAAGTTTAAGGAGTTTATATTGTTAAAATAAAATTAATTTAATTGCACCCCTGCATTTTGAAAAAAATCAAATATCACAAAAACGAATAAAATTAGACACTTGGTACTATAAACAAACTTAAATTATTTTTTATGTAGAATATAAAACCGTCATAAAATATAGGGTGTTTAATTTAAATTTAAAAAATATAACTTTGATACGTCACACTTTTTTGAGACATCCTGTATAGAGTAAAATAATTTTATACTGTGCCCTTATCCGACCTGTATATGCTTCTGTATTTACTTTTTTAAAAACCCCATGGTTATCCAGCTACTGACCGTGTCGAATATGGTGGGCCACCCTGTATTGCGACTAAAGCTAATACTAATCTTAAAATTAAATTGTGATTTATCAACTTCGCTCTATACCGTTAAATGAAGTCCCACATTTCTATCCATTATCGTAATTATACCCATTATTCGACTGTGAGTTAATTAGCTTAAAACCCCGAGGTAAAAATAGTCTAAAATTAGCGTGTTTAGACAGACGATTTCCTTATTTTAGGGTAAAAATTAGTAAATTAGAAACACGACGATGAAAAACAGTACACAGAAACCTTTCTCCATACAAATAGTACAGGAAATGAAGCCTCAATAAAAAGGTTTTTAAAAAATTAAACCGACTTAAAAAAATAAATAAAACACACTTAAGTTAAAGTTTAAAATAATTAAAAAAAAATAATAAAAAGTGAAGTCTGGACTCCAGACTGTAAGAATATATATATATATATATATATATATATATATATATATATATATATATATATATATATATATATATATATATATATATATATATATATATATATATATAATATATATATATATATATATATATATATAATATATATGTATATAATCTTTCTACGAGCTATACAGAGGCGAGATACGACGTGTTAATTGTTAGTTATTTCCCCAAATGCAAAATTTGATAGATTCAAAGTCAAATAATGGGAAAATGCTGCATTTTTCGAGGGACACATAAAAAATTTTTTTCAAGGACGTAATTAATTAGATCTTTCTTTAAAAAAATGTCTACTTTGAAACTTGAATGAATTATTATAAAAATAAGGTCAGTACCTAATGTTTTTATTAAAATTTGCTCACCCTATTTAAAAACCAAAAGATATTAAGAGGTTTAATTTACAGAGCCTTGTAGCCCTTAAAAAACCGACAAAAACGTAAAAAAATCTGTCATTAAAAATGAAGGAGATTCGAATTCGAATAGCTCATTTCGGAGCATAAGAATCTACGTAATTTTAAAAATAAGGCATTTTAAATTATTTAAATTCTTGAACGCATTACTAATACATGTATAAACAGAATTAGAGAATTATTGCACAGTGAAATAAGGCCAGGCATTAATAATACCGGCCTTATTTTGACATCTGAGCTTGCGCAGATGCATGATAGGATAAGGACTCCCTTAATAAGTATAGTGCCTGGCTTTATTTATATTGGTTTTAGGTCGTGCCTTATTTTGGCCTTATTTTAACTTCGGAACTGTTCGTCGAACCGAACGGCTGCCGATCACAAAATCGAAAAGTTTTTAGAAGTAAAAATACTTAAAATCTTGCTTTTTCAAATGTATTTCTATAATTGTGTTATAAAAACCCTACAACACAAATCAATAAAGAAAAACTACTAAAATTTTTTCCCCTTTTTTTAAGGTTAATGGTACTGTCAACATGATTTGCAATAACTCTAAATTATGGGTACAAGCACTATTTAAATAAGGCCGCTATTAATAATTCCCGAGCTTAATAAGGCAAATTGCAATAATTCTCTATGTCGAAGTGTTAAGGTAAATTTTAATAAGAGGAGTAGTTAGGGATTGTTCTCATTGATTTTTTCTTAAAAAAATTAGGTACTGACCTTCGTTTTATAATAGGTCACTCAATTTTATGCTAGGGGCTTTTTTATTTTTAAGGATTAATTATGTACTTTAAAATAGATTCTATGAGTTTATATTTGACAAAAAAGCTAGCAATTAACACGCCGTATCCCGGTTCATATTGGTCGTAGAAAAATTATAACAAAAGAATTTTGTTTGTCTTTTTAAAAGCCATAATTTTAATTTTTATAGTTTTTTTGATAAAATGCCTAATTTTTGAGTTATTCGCGAAAAACCAATAAAAACCGTCGATTTTTTTGTTGAAAAATTGCCACCTTCAATCGCAAATAATTTGAAATATTAGTTTTGCGTAAAAAGGATTGAACATTTTTGCTTGGAATAACTTATTCGATTGATTCCTGTAGTTAAAATGAAATAAAAAATGTCCACCTCAAGATGGGGTGGCGACCACCCTCACGGTTTTGGACCCTTCGGTTCAATATAGCTTTTGATTCTTGGGCTATTCTATTTCTATTTTTTTTTCTTGGTTTTGGTCCCTTCAGGTCCAATCCACCACTCTCCCCCTTCCGGACTATGCTTTCCAGGGCTTCATCGGCGGAAAATCTGGATAATCGAGCTCGTAGCTCCCAGAAATTCCAAAAGAAAACAAATATTTCAACAATCGATGCAATGCATAAATTGTCGGCTGTCAAACCAAGATCTGCTACTGGTGTTACGTATAACCTTCACTTTCACTACTGACAGTTCCCATGGCACGCCCATCTATTTCCCGCCATTTGAGAAATACCTCGTGTTCACCACCAAACAGGACACCATCAGCTTATAGGAATCTTTCGCTCACAGCGCTTGGATCCAGAAGAAAGATGCCGTCAATTTAGCGTGAATCTTTCCTTGATCCCCGAAGGTAAAAAACGTTCGTACGACACCTCTAGCCGCCACTTCAGGAAGAACTTTGTAATCCTCTACGCACGTCCGCACTGTCCGGAGGTCAAACAAAGAGTCGATTCTTGGGCTATTTCTTACTTTCTTGTAAAATTTCAAGTAAACCCGTGTAGGACCAAAGAATGGCGAGGTTTTACCTTTTTTGAGTCTTACTGCCTGTACTAAAATAAATTGTCGGAAATAAGAGTGAAGGGTAACGCTTGTGCTTTTACCTGCAAGGGCTGCTAAAAGGGATATAATTGCGCGTCTTGTGAGTATTATATAACGTTAAGGGCATTATTGAATTTACCACTTTGTTTCCCTTATATGGCGTGTATCGGAGCTATTGTGAACCATTTGTGTTAATTAATTATATTTTAGGAGTTGGTTAATGGAAACATTTGTAACTACGGGGGTAGTTACATAAATTTTTGGTTTTAAAATATTCAAATTATTTATTAAATTTTACGTAAATGTTTTTTAGATCAACCCACTTGGTTTAAAGATATTTTTTCTATTTTTGGATCTCCCTCGTATTTCAGTTGTCTTATAACTTACAATTATCGTAAAACTGTTATTAGTAGATATTTTTACATAGAATCCAGTGGTGAAGTTAAGTGTTTCTTAAAATTTATTATATTTCGAGATATGAGAACCAAACATATGATTTTTTTTATGGAACACACAAATTATTAAATTATGCCGGAGGAGAGCTTCGTAAAAATACAGGGGTGATTCAAAAATCGATCACGAAACTTAAGGGGGATTCTACTTGACAAAATAAAGGTAAAGCTTCATATAATTTTTTCAAAATATCATTCGTTTTTCGAGTTACAAGCCGTTAAAGTTCAATTTTTATTTTGGTTTTTTCGCCATATTGCATTTATTTTTTAACCAATCCAGTTCATATTTGGCACACAAATCGAGCTTTGCAGATTCTAAAGTTTTTAAGACAAAAGTACTTTTTTTAATACTGCCAGAGGGCACTTTACCTAAAACTTAAAATTTATTTACATCATAACTTTTTTATTTTGACAGATATTGCAAAGTTGGGGACGCCATTTTATAGTCAATCAAAAACTTAAAAAATAAGGTACTCTTTATTTAAGTCGATAAACCTCACGAGCACCAGTAAACATCAAAGTTTTCATCAATTTCAATCAAATTAAATACATACATACAGGGTGTCCAGTAACTCAACCGACAAACTTTATGGGGCGATTCTATAACAGAAAATAAGAAAAAAACTTCATATAAACATATGTTCTAAAAGTCTTAGTTTTTGAGCTACGGTGTAGTTAAATATTAAAAAAAAAACTTTTGTTAATTTTTTAGTTTTTTTCCTATTTTTAACATGGTTTTATTAGCTTGGGTTGTAACTATCTATCTATCTATCTTTGTAACGGAATCTTTGAGCCTAATTTTTACCAACTTCCAGCGATTCAATTTCTTTGAAACTTTGCACACGTATCAAGGACCGATGACAATGCAATAATTTAAAGACAGTATCCCGTTATCCTGATTAGGACCGCCAGGATAAATAAATTCCTTTACAGATCCTCTGTTTCTCTTGACAAAATGGCGAAGGATTTTTAGTGAATAAACTGGAGCATTTATTTTTAAAAAACTAATTGATATATCGAACTAAAAAATGAAAAATAAATAATAGTTTTAAAAAACTAAAAAACACGCTTTTATATGCAACCGAACTAAAAATTAGAAAATAATTTTTCATTACAAAAGAGTTTGTCACTTCAGAATAAAAGCGTGGGGTGCTTAATATATTAAATGTTATAATTATTCTATTTGCAAATATCTATGAGGAAAAGTTATGAAAAAATAGTAAAATGCACTTCACGCTTTTTACTCTGAAGTGATAAACTCTTTGTAATGAAAAATTATTTTCAAATTTTTAGTTCGGTTGCATATAAAAGCGTGTTTTTTAGTTTTTTTAAACTATTATTTATTTATTGTAGAATCGTTTGGTTAAGTTTGTCGGTTGAGTTACTGGACACCCTGTATGTATGTAGGTAATTTGATTAAAATTGATAAAAACTTTGATGTGTATTGGTGCCTAAACGGTGAGGTTTATCGACTTTAATAAAAAGTACCTTATTTTTTAAGTTTTTAATTGCGATGTTTGTCAAATTAAAAAGTTATGATGTAAATAAATTTAAGTTTTAGGTAAATGGCCCTCTGGCGGTATTTAAAAAAAAGTATTTTTGTTTTAAAATTGTAGAATCTGCAAAGCTCGATTTGTGTGCCAAATATCAACTGGATTGGTTAAAAAATAAATGCAATATGGCGAAAAACCAAAATAAAAATTGAACTTGACGGCTTGTAACTCGAAAAACGAATGACATTTTGAAAAAAATTATACGAAGCTCTACCTTGATTTTGTCAAGTAGAATCACCCCCTTAAGTTTTTGTGATCGATTTTGAATCACCCTGTATAATAATAGATATTTCATACTTTTAGACCTTAAATCGATGTTTTTATTTTTAAAAGTATATACAGGGTGTAAAAAATTTGTAACGCAATATTAGGATCTCGAAAGCTGTAATAGGTACAGAGTTACTTAAATTAGAGTAAAGTGCGTATTTTTTTGTTTAATATTATTCCGTTTAAAAAGCTATAAAAAAATCCTTAGTTTACTTTCAGTAGTGTTTGCTAAAACAAAAAATTTTAATATCCCACCTATTTCCCTTAAACATTATAGTTTAAAAATTCTTCATTCCAATCTTCCTGCATTATTAAGTTTTTACTTATGTTTTATTTATTTTGGTTTTTGTTTCTTTATAGATCCAGTAGGTCTAATCAAAAAACTTCTTATTAAAAATGGTGAGTATATTAAGTTTCCTTTATTGTGTGTGTTTTGTTTTTGTTTTTGCTTTTCAATGTTTTCTTAAAATAGTGTTAAAACTCACCCTAATATACTTTTATTTGCTCTCCCTCTTCTTAACTTTGCTTTTTTATTTTTTTTGCTTATTTATTTTGTTTTTACTACCACATCCTGATTTTTACTACTATTTAATAAATTACAACACAAAACCTTGTCAAGCGTGCTTCGTTTCAAAATAATGACTGTTAAAATGGCATGTGTCAAAAATGACATCTGTTATAATTTACATTTTTTTTAATTTTTGACCCTACAAAAACCAGTTATTATACATTGAAATTCACACATGCTGTCAAAATTAACACCCTCACTTTATTTTGTACTAAATTTGGTTTAATTCGGTTGCCCTGTTGTTTAATATGATTTTATTTCCGATATATTTGACCCCTTAAAAACCAGCGTTAGTGTACGCTTATGATACGCCCAATTTGTCAGAATTGAACAATCGTGTTAAAAGTGTTCTAACAGTTTTGTGCTCTTTAAAACAGTTTTTACAAGAGGATCTTCCAAACGCCAAAAGGCATTTTCTTTTAATTATACGAATATTATTAAAAAAATGTTATTTATGATACAAGGGAAAAAAGCTTTAGATTTTAGCCAAGGTTGTGTTGTCTCCCGACGGGAAGCGAAGGGAGATAAAGAGCCCAGAGCTGATATAAAAAATGTTTTCGTGTAAATAATACACTGTTTTTCTGTGACAGGAAAAACGACGGCTTAACGTTAAAAAGCATATTATTAAAAAATAAAAAGTCAGATAATTAAACACGTAAAATATGAAGTTTTAAACTGTATTTTAAATGACAATTGGGCCTTGTGTTACTATAATGGAAACCTTTAAAGAAATTATTGAAATATCTGTCAATTTAATTTTGTTACTAAAAATTTGGAACTAAAAGTGTTTGTTTAGTAGTTATTTTGAATATTAAAGAGTTAAAATATGTCTGATTGGACTTTTAATATAAAGAAAATGTAATTTCTGTATAATAAAATATTCTACAATTTAATATCTACCTTTAGTTACCTTATATCCAGGAAAAGAGTAGGTACTCACTTTTTGCCCATGGGTAAAAAGTAATTTTATAAAAAAATCACATTTTAGTACCTGTAAACAGGGATAAAATATTTGTTTTTCAGTCACGGAAAAAATATATTCTTTTATAAACTTTACCATCCTATACCTTGAAAGTTAAAAAAAAACATTGTTTGATTTGAACTTATCTTTCTTAAAATCATTAAGGATTAATCCTTAATGTTTTTTAGGAAAAAAGTTGAAATAAACTTATAACCTAATTTTTTTATAGTATATAGGTATATTTCAAATCTCATTACAAATGAAAACTATACAGGGTCCGCCATTGGTAAATTTCTGTTTAGTCAAAATACAAAATTGTCCTTTACCACTAGTAGCATTTTAGGCTCTTTAAGATTCAACAGTAGAATAATTATATAGTATACAGGGTGTTCCTTTAAAAAATGCTGTTTTACTAGGTAACTCGAAAACGCATTGTATTCTAAAAGACATATTTTTTTAAATTATATTCGCCACACCCTGTAACATCGATTCTAATTTTAAAGAAACTAGTTTTTAATCGGCTAATTCCATCTGTCGTGCTGCAGGATAAAGGCATGTTCTTGGTCACTTTAAGCTAATTTGCGTTTGTTCGCTTCGAAACTATATATGTAAAAGCGCTCGAGAATCAAAGACAGATAAAAGGCTAAAACAGAAGATAACGGGACATAAAGCGCAAGAGTTTTGGTTTTTGGTTACATAAACAAAACGGAAAATATAAATATTTCTCTGTAACTAGAAAATGGGATCGAATTCTAAAAGCAATAATGTTTTAAATTATATTTGCCACACCCTGTATAATCAATACGTATTCTAAATAAACTAGTTTCTAATCGGCTAATTCTATCTGTCGTGCTGCAGGATAAAGGCATGTTCTTGGTCTCTTTAAGCTAATTTGCGTTGTTCGCTTTGGAACTATCTAGAGCGGAAGCAACACCCTATATATGTAAAAGCGCTCGAGAATCAAAGACAGATAAAGGCTAAAACAGAAGATAACGGGACATAAAGCGCAAGAGTTTTGGTTTTTGGTTACATAAACAAAACGGAAAAATATAAATATTTCTCTGTAACTAGAAAATGGGATCGAATTCTAAAAGCAATAATGTCTTAAATTATATTTGCCACACCCTGTATAATCAATACTTATTCTAAATAAACTAGTTTCTAATCGGCTAATTATATCTGTCGTGCTGCAGGATAAAGGCATGTTCTTGGTCTCTTTAAGCTAATTTGCGTTGTTCGCTTTGGAACTATCTAGAGCGGAAGCAACACCCTATATATGTAAAAGCGCTCGAGAATCAAAGACAGATAAAAGGCTAAAAGAGAAGATAACGGGACATAAAGCGCAAGGGTTTTGGTTTGTTGGTTACATAAACAAAACGGAAAATATAAATGTTTCTCTGTAACTAGAAAAAGGGATTGCATTCTTAAAGAAATAATGTTTTAAATTATATTTGCCACACCCTGTATAATCAATACTTATTCTAAATAAACTAGTTTCTAATCGGCTAATTCTATCTGTCGTGCTGCAGGATAAAGGCATGTTCTGGGTCTCTTTAAGCTAATTTGCGTTGTTCGCTTCGAAACTATCTAGAGCGGAAGCAACACCCTATATATGTAAAAGCGCTCGAGAATCAAAGACAGATAAAAGGCTAAAGAGAAGATAACGGGACACAAAGCACAAGGGTTCTGGTTACATAAACAAAACGGGCCGTTTTATCGGAAACTAATTTGTTGTCGACTTGTCTGTGACGGCTGATCGATAATTAATGGTTTTGGTATACCGGGTGATGCACGATGTCGGTAAATTTTAAAAGGACGTGTTGTTAGTTTTAAGGACTTATAACTTCTAATATTTATGGGCTGGTTAAAGAAAAATGACCCCCTTAAGCATTAAAAAAAAAACACAAAAATTAAACCACGCTGTAGTGACGCAAGATAGCGAATTGCGATTTTTACCAGTAAGAAAATTAAAAGCCTTGCAAACGGGGTCAGTTTTTATGGAAAACATACTGGTAGTGGAGCCCAAGAGGGTATTTTGGGATTTACTACAGCGCGGCTAATCAATATACCAGAGGATATCTTGTACCCGGTTAAGTACCTCCACAAAATATAAGCCCTGTATACAGGGCTGATCGTAAAAACAAAAATATATCCATCAGAAATTTTTGAGCGCGTCAGATTAAGATAGGGTGAGTAAATTACATGCTAGCGGAGGGCTACAAAGTTGTAGAAAAATTGTAATTTATGTAACAAGTGCATAAAGTGATACTTTTTTTTACGAATGGGACATTTGACAGCTCGAGCCGTTAGGCGAGTACGGCAATCCCATGAGTACAAAAAGAAACTTTATACATGTGTTACATACTATATTTTTCCACGACCGTATAAAAATTTACCAAAAATCTTTTGATACATGTTTTATTTATATAAACTTATTAATTTTAATTTTTGCAGCACGGCCATTATATTGTTACAAAAATCAGAGCCTCCTTATTTTTAAAGAAACAATTATCATCTTCATAACAATACATTTATTATTTAATTTTAGAAAATTGTATGTACTTACTTTTTGTAGATATAATACTTAAACAGTATAAATTCCTTTTAATTTCTTACTCTTCCAAATTCATTATTACTATTAATGTTCTATAATTTCTATTAAATTTATTTGCAAACTGTCAAATTTTAAAAATAGTGACACATGAACTAAAAGAAATAATGACGAAATCAAAGGTAACTTGACCGTTTGGTACAGTTTATGGCCCGTTTACTGTTACATTGCATAAATTGATATTTAAGTTTATGGTAATAGGCATTGAAACAAAAAAAACACTTATTTAAAGTGTAAAAAAACTTCGAAGTGTTAAAGAGTTAGTGTACTAGAATGGAGTACTTTAACCTCATGTTAACGATTCAAAAAACAGCATTTTTTAACGGTCGTGGAAAAACGTCATTTTGACATTCTCGAGCTTGGCTATTTTTTTTCATTTTGAAAAAAAAACGATCAAAACGATTTCTACAAGCCGAAATAATGACAGTATTTTTTGACATATTTAAAAGGATATAGCCGCTTTCCCCATACATTATATAAAGATTGTTTTTCTTATTATCTAAGCTTTGCAACCAAATAGGACTTTATGACGCTCGAGTAAATCCCCATTTGGCATCGTGGGCTCCCCTACTTTACAGAAACATAAAGGGATATTTTTCTAATTCTTCTGTCTTACAGCTGCTGACAAGCTTGTCTAACTACTTCATTATAATGTGAATCGAAAAAATAAAAGCGTTTACCGCCAATGACAAATGACAAAAAAATAATATTAATATAAACTAAAAATGGCAATTCCAATTTTAAAGCAAAAATGCGCAATATCTATAATGGCAGGTAAATGAATTCTTTACATGGTTTCCCACACATACTATTGTTATTGTTATTAGTAATCATTTAGTCAATTTTGTTTGACTTTTAACCTCAAATTCGGCTATATTTCCCCCTCCTTGTTTTTTCATCCTGTAAGACAGTGGTTAGACATCTCCTGACGCCGCTAAAACCGCTGTAAGCTGCTGTAAGACTAACGTCATTGATTTGTCAAAAAACTAAAGTGCTTACAGCTGCTGTAAGCAGCTAACAAAGAAAATATCCCTTATGTTTCCTATAAAAAGCGTCTAGTTTGCCCCATCCTGTACTTTTTCTTAAATATACGAAAATCCCAAATCTACGTTAAAATACCGGTTATTCAGTATTGAAGGATTATTGGATAATTTTTTATTTCTTTTATACAGAAAAAACACCAAAGTAGTCGCTATAAAATAGGTAGTTTTAACCAAGGTTAGTTTATATTTATAAGGTTGCGAGATATCCTCAACTTTTAGGCGGTTCGAGGTCGGGAACGCAAGGAAGGGCACTTCTCGGAGAAAAGTTGGCAAGACTGGGTAAAAATCAAAGCTGAAAATCAATCCAGTGGCGTCTAGAATTTGCGCATTTCATTTTGCATTGTTTTGGAAGTGATATTTATTGAAAGATGTAATTCCAAATGTTTTTTATTTAAAGTAAAAGAATTTACAACTTAATAACAATTAAAAACTTGTTGTGTAAACGGTTGTTCTACTAATACAATAAACTGTATATCTCCGGCACTGAACAACATGGCCGAAAAATGGGAGATGTGACGTCATAACACGTCAAAGCAATATGGCCGAATGTCGTGACCTTATATAGACCGACTTTGGTTTTAACTACATCCTAATTTAACTAAAAAGAAGTATCATGACAACAAGAAATTTAGTCATCTCCATTTTAAAGATAACCCTGTATCTCTATACGACAATTATACCATTGTTATCAACAAATAAAAATAAATTTATCCCGTGATTGTAAAAGGCTTTCAAAACGTTTTCAGCTTAGTAACTGTGAATAGAAACGAAATTAAAAGGTATTTTTATTTATGCATCTACTGTTATGTGCTATTTGAAAGATTAAAAGTATGAAATGTACCTCGTGTGTATGAGGTTTGCGATAATTAAAAAGTTTCTGTTGCACGGTTTCTGGAATGTGATTATTTTTTGCGTGTGGGAGTTATAATTTGATAAAGTTTTGCGCAATAATATGTCCTGCGATTTTTGTTGAATATTTTTGTTTACTTCAAATAACCTAAACAATTTAAACAACATCCAGTGAGCTACTTCTATAAGAGTAAGTTTTCTTTTTAGTAAAATTGACCCTCAAAAGTTCTTAAGTCTATATATATATAGGGTGTCCCAGCGAGATCTGCCGCTTTCGATTTCTCGAAAAGTAAGCTTTGGAACATTTTGAAAATTTGGTAACAATATAACACACACAAATTCAGTGGGGGACATACAACTAAAATATTTTTACAACTCTTCCCCTTCAGGTTATACCAAAAGTTAATGTCAACTTCCTTATGTTAAATGGAACACCCTATATATTATTTATTTCTTAGATTCTGCTTAAAATTCTAAACATAATTTATGTGTAATGTTTTATACCAAAGTCCAACCGTTTTTGACTTATTTTAAATTTAATGTCAAAAATGACGTTTCCAACCCATTACATAACCATCAATTTATTTTAAACAAAAGCCTTTAATATGAGTTGGGGTTTGATTTCTCGTAGAGAAAGAACTACTTTAGCAGACTAGTGATATTTTAAAATTAATAAATACAGTGTGGTCAACAATTATCGTTAAAAAATTATTACGACAAAAACCTTAAAAGTCCATTTTTTTAAACGAAAACCCCTCAGAAACGGTTGGACTTTGGTATGAAGCATTATACATAAATTATGTTTCGATTTTTTAAGCAGAATATAAAAATAAATAATATATAGGGTGTTGCATTTAAAATAAGGAAGTTAACATTAACTTTCGGTATGTCAAAATATTTTAGTTGTGTGTATACTGACTTTATAATGTTACCAAAATTTCAAAATTTTCCAAACTGTCTTTTCAAGAAATCGATCGCAGCAGTTCCTGGTGGGACACCCTGTATAAGGGTTTTAGTCATAGTGTAAAATTTTAAATTTGGCACTTAAGAGGTTTTAAGAAAACACCGACGAAAACCGCGCAATGTATTCTTAAGTTAAGGAGAAACATCATTTGGTTCCCAATCTGGATTGTAAAGCGGATGACACTCTAAATAGCTACTCTCCCCCTTCCAGACTATGCTTTCCAGGGCTAGCTCCCAGAAATTCCAAAAAGAAAATAAAAATAATTCTACAATCGATGCAATGCATAAATTGTCGGCTGTCAAACCAAGACCTGCTACTGGTGTTACGTATAACCTTCACTTTCACTACTGACAGTTCCCACAGGATACCATCAGCTTATAGGAACCTTCGCTCACAGCACTTAGATCCAGAAGAAAGATTCCGTCAATTTAACGTGAATCTTTCCTTGATCCCCGAAGGTAAAAACGTCCGTACGGCACCTCTAACCGCCACTCCGGGAAGAATTTTGTAGTCCTCTACGCACGTCCGCACTGTCCGGAGGTCAAACAAAGAGGGACCATCCAAGTTATGGAATGAATGGTGTGTGAATGGGAAAGAGTAGGGGTCAAGGTACAATTAGACTTCAGGCTGCAGTGCACCACCTAGGGGGGCGGTCGTCGAACCTGGGTGGGATGACCCCGAAAGGGCGAAAAAAATCCCTACATAAATATATAATAACAATTATATATTTAGAACAAAAACTGTTAAATGACTAATATTGTGACACACTCTAATTTTAATGCAGTATAATGCAATAACTTTTACTACAATAATAATATATTTTTAATTACTTTCTGTAGTCATCAAAAGTAATAGAAGCTATAAAGCACGTGCAACGATTATTTATGCGTAAATGATTAATTATATTGTTTATTGTGGAGTTTAGTGCGTTACGCGATATATGCAATCTGTGCATTGCATGTTTTTATAATTAGTATGTATATTAAGCCGGTTTTACAGTCGGCAAGTTCTTTCTGCAATTTTGTTGCAGCAACTTTCTTTCAACAATAAACTTGTTGCAAGTTTATTGCAGATTCGTTTTACAGTCGGCCATTCGCTTTTTAATATTGCAAAAATAGGGCAAGGTACCAACGTGCAAAAATGTGAAAATAAAGTTTGAACCTAACCTAGCTATTGACCGGTATTTGGAATAGCGAAAAAGAGCCACCGCGGCTACAATTTGCCTCATTATTGCTGACGCTACCCTCCTGGGGGATGAAAATTCAAGAAAAGAGCAAGAAGGTGGTGGTCACTCAACTATAGTAACTTTGGGTGGGGTTGGTACCACTAAAATAACCAAATTTTTCCCAGACTTGCAGTTGCAACTGCAAGAAAAATCGGTCCAACTGGTAAAATTGCAAGTCGCAATAAAGTTGCAGAATACGCTGCCAAAAATCAGCTGTTTGCGTACTGCGCATGCCTACCACAAGTTTCTTGCAAGTGGCAGAAAGAACTTGCCGACTGTAAAACGGTCTTTATTGTTCACGATATATGAATTGTTTCCCTAAGGGGGAATAGTTTATCAGAGCTAATATCCCACATGTCCATGAAATTAGAGATACTAAAATACATATTAAAATGGAAAAAATTAATTATTATTATTTTTATTTTCAGAGGCACTCCTCCAAAGTCGCCCCCTGCCCCACATCCCCAGTCTTCCAGAGTCGGATCCACCATCTAGCGGATCTGGAGGTGGCACGAGCGGGGTTGCGACGTCCACCCTGTCGTCTAGCGGTACAAGCGGGGGGCCACCGGAGGCCCCTCGACCCCCTTTCGTTGGAGACGGCGAACCGGTGGACGTCCAAGGAGAACCTATTGGCACAGGAGGAGGACGATCCCCAGTTGTTCGTGGCGCTCTATGATTTTCAGGCTGGTGGGGAAAATCAGCTTAGTTTAAAAAAAGGTGTGTATTGCTATGGAATAAATATTTATACAGGGTGATTCAAAAATCGATAACGGAACGGGGTGATTCTACTTGACAAAATAAGGGTAGAGCTTCATATATTTTTATTTTTTTAAATGGCATTCGTTTTCGAGTTACAAGTCGTCAAAGTTCAAATTTTTATATTGGTTTTTCGCCATATTGCATTTATTTTTTAACTAATCCAGTTGATATTTGGCACACAAATCGAGCTTTGTAGATTCTAAAATTTTAAGACAAAAGTACTTTTTTAAATACCGCCAGAGGGCACTTTACCTAAATCTTAAAATTTATTTACATCCTAACTTTGTTATTTTGACAGATATCGCAAAGCTGGGGGCGCCATTTTATAGATAATCAAAAACTTAAAAAATAAGGTACTCCTTAATAAAGTCGATAAACCTTACCGTTTAAGCACCAATAGACATCAAAGTATTCATCAGTTTCAATCAAATTACCTACATACATACAGGGTGCCCAAAAACTTAACCGATAAACTTTACGGGACGATTCTACAACAAAAATAATAAAAAACTTCATATAAACATATGTCCTAAACGTCTTAGTTTTTGAACTAGTGGGTGTTAAAAAAATAACTTTTTTGTTGTTGAATTTCATAACTTACTTAAAAGTATAAAACACCTTTCTATACAGGGTGTCCCACCGGGAACTGCTGCGATCGATTTTTGAAAAGTAGGTCTTGCAAAGTTTTTAAAATTGGGCAACATGATAAGGTCAGGGAGGACATTTTGAAAAATTATTAAAATATTTATAAATTCTTTTGTAAATTCATTTAAAATATTTTTATGTTGTTTTTTATTAACCACAATGGGTTTTTTCTATGGGTTTTGACTTTAACGGTGCTCAAATTTCTAAAATGTTCCATTATTCGCTTAACAGTGTTTGGTGCAGATTTCTGTTTATCTGAATATCTATCGGCAAATGTTTGACAAGTTCTTAATACAACTTTGTTACATTCCCCATAAACAATAAACAAATTTAAATAATCTCCGTGGGTATAATTTAATCGCCCCGGCATGATGGATAATATCAAAATAATGAATAATTCCTAAACTGTCAAATGATACCTATTTTTACAAAACTCCATTGTTTTTTGTTATCGTCGCATCTCGTAGCCATTGCCAACTATTGGCCGAACTTAAAAGCCATACTAAAGAACATATTTAAAATAGATAAATATTAAATTGTCAGTTATTTCGAAAACTATAAAGTTTTGAAATAAACATTTTTATACAAACTTACCCTTATTTTCAACGCCTAATAAGATAATATAATAAAAAATTGTCGTTAATTTCTTTAACGATTATTTATGACCACCCTGTATTTATTAATTGTCAAAATATCAATACGGTCTACTAAAGCATCTATCTATCTATCTCTTTGTTTTATGGCTCTGATGCTAAGTCAATTCGCCAGTTCTCCCGTTCCGGTCATATAAGCTATTGCTTATAAGCTTTCCCGGCTTTGTCCGTGGAAAATCTCGATAATCGAGCTCGAAACTCCCAGACTTTCCTAGCATATGAATAAGAAACACCCGAAACAATCAACAACAGCGATCAGCTTCTGAACATGCATAAATTGTGGCTGTCAAGCCAAGGGCTGCTACTGGTATCGCGCATAACCGTCACTTTCACCACTGACGCTTTTCCGCAAGGCATGCGCACCTCCTCGACCATACGAAGATACCATGTGTTCAACACAAAAACGTAAAAACTTCAGGCTTTAGGAATCTTCACTCACAGCGCTTAGCCCCAGAAGAAAGAAGCCCCAATTTAGCGTGAATCTTTTCTCGATCCCCAAGGGTACAGCAACGCTCGTACTACACCTTCAGCCGCCTAGTCGGGAAGTCTATGTAGACTTCTACGTAAACGTGAACCGCACTACTCGGAGACTGCGGAAAGAGTGTCTACTAAAATAGTTCTTTCTTTATAAGAAACCTAACCCCACTTTGTATTAAAGGCTTTTTGTTAGAAAAATATTTTTTATGTAATGGCTTGCAAACGTCGTTTTTGACAAAATCTAAAATAAGTCAAAAACGGTTTGACATAGGTATATGACATTATACATAAAATATGTTTAGAATTTTATACAGAATCTAAAAAATAAATAATATATAGGGTGTTTCATTTAAAATAAGGAAGTTGACATTGACTTCCGGTATAACCGGAAGTGCTGGAAGTGTGAAAATATTTTAGTCGTATATCCCCCACTGACCTTATTATGTTGCCTAATTTTCAAAATTTTCCAAAGTCTACTTTTCGAGAAATCGATCGCAGCAGTTCCCGGTGGGGCACCCTGTAGAGCGTTTAATTTTCGGTAGAAATAGTGGAAACCCAATTATAATAATTATTTTTCAGTAAGATAAAAATACAAAACTAAAAGTTATTTTTCCTAAAATTCTTCAATCTTTGACATTGAATATTTTTTTAATGGTTAGATTTATCAAAAAAGTATAAGATATTTTTATAGAGCGTTCAATTTTAATACCACTAGTGCTAAATTTATTTCCGAAAAATATTGCAAGGCCACGAATATTTTGAAAATTCTAAGAATTTTTCTTAAAATATTCGTGGCCGAGAAAACATTTCCCGGAATAATTTAAGCACGTGTGGTATTCGGTAAGAAAATTTCACACCAAGTTTGTGTTAAATAATATTCTTGACAGGAGCTTTAAAATTTTACTATCAAATAAATATTTTCCATTTTACCAATTGTAGTTGCAAATATATGTAATTTTAGAGCTTATCATTGTTTATTCTTTTATATTATATATCACTTATATTATTACAGTTGGTAAAAATAGTTTATTTTAATTTTTTAGACCTATACCTTACATTCTTTCGCTCTTCACTTATGTCTACTACTTCAGTCTTATGATATTATTTTACTAACTGTAGTTGTATAAAATTCATCATTCATTTAGGGACTTAAAAACCTTACATTATTTTATATTATGTTATGTCTGAAATACTACAACTGGTACAAAATAACATTTTCTTTAATTGTGTATGTGAATGACAGACATGACGTAAAAACAAATTCAATGATTATGTCAAAAAATTTCCACTATAATTCGCTCCAGGGTACCCCAGGCAGGAGAAAAAAATTCCGATAAATACTTCTGTTGTCATGGTAAATGCAACCAAAACTACATACACATTTGATTGGTCAAAAAACAGTGGTGTGGAATTTTCTACAAAAAACTTTTTTAAGTTTTGCTGTATGGTTAACGAATAGTAAGATATTATTTTTTTTGTATGGAGCTAAGAAACTTTAAGAAGTAAAATGAGATTTTAAGCATGAGAACTGAAACCCAGTTGTTTTTACCGGTGTAATTAATATTTTTGACCCACCCTTATATACATGGTGTTTCCTATTACCATCCTAATGTTTTAGGATGTTATACTTTAGTCCATATTGAGAAAAAATATATGATAATAACATTTTAAACTGTTAATTTTAGGATTTTTTTAATAATAGTTTTACGACGTACGACTGTAGATATGTATTTTTGTGAAACATATATATTTTTGTTTTAGGGGAACAAGTTAGGATTTTAAGTTACAACAAGAGCGGCGAATGGTGCGAAGCTCACTCGTCGTCGAACCTAGTAGGCTGGGTACCGTCGAACTACGTGACGCCGGTGAACTCGCTAGAAAAACACTCTTGGTACCACGGACCCATATCGCGTAACGCCGCTGAGTACTTGTTGAGTTCCGGCATCAACGGTAGTTTTTGGTCAGGGAGTCCGAAAGCAGTCCTGGCCAGAGGAGTATATCTTTGAGATATGAGGGACGGGTGTATCATTATAGGTAAGTTCATTTTTTTGTTATTTTTTTTTTAAAGAATGATGGATACAGTAAGATCTTAATTATCTGGATTAATAAAAATAATGCTGATCCGAATTCGCAAAAAATTCAGATTACCATCACGCTACCACAAAGGCTACTATCTAAATAATGAAAATTGACGATTACGTCACTATTTTAATATTTAGTAAAGACAAACAACAAAAAATTGTAAATTAAGTAAAATGTGTTAGACAGAGACATTTAAAAATTTTCTTGGCGAAACAAACAGTATGGCTAATTTGCATGTATCCAAAAGAAAGACGAATCTTTCATGTTTACTCTTGATACATGATTAATTACACTTGACAGCGGGAAAGTGGAAATAGTGCAGAGGTATCCACGCAAAATCGATGTTAACCATCAATGTTAACCACGAAAACAAATATCGATGTCTTTAAAGACAATTTTACCAAATAAAATTAAAAGCTATGGTCAAAATGTTTTCAAGTTTTATTTCTACTCGAGACAGTTTAGTTTTTACGCATTATTGATAATAAAACGTCGACATCTTATATTACAAATAATACCTGTTATAGTTAAGACCATATTTATTTCATTCTGAAAGCGATGCCGCTAAGTACACAAAAAATGATAAAGTAAACAAACCTTTTCGAAAGCACATAGCCTCTGACAGGGCCTGATTACATATTTTTAGATAAATAAATAAAAATATTGCGAAAACACGTATCACGCAAAGTCGGTCTATATAGGGTCGCGACATTCGGCAATATTGCTTTGACGTGTGAATACGTCGCATCACCCATTTTTCGGCCATGTTCTTTAGTGCCGGAGATATACAGTTTATTGTATTATTAGAACAACCGTTTACACAACAGTTTTTAATTATTATTAAGTTGTAAATTCTTTCATCTTAAATATAAAATAGTTGGAATTACATCTTTCAACAAACATCACTTTCAAAACAATGCAAAATGAAATGCGCAATTTCTAGACCACACTGGATTGATCATTAGCTTTGATTTTACTCAGTCTTGCCAACTTTTTTCCGTGGATTACCTTTCCTTGCGTCTCCGACCTCGAACCGCCTAAAAGTTGAGGATGTGTCACAACCTATTTCCGGTATAAAAATAAACTAACCTTGGTATCACGTACTTAAAAAACATGCTCTTATTTCGTCTCTGGCGTACCATAAAACCTGTAAAGCATGGCGTAGTCGTCGGGTTAAATATTTTTGCTGCAATAAATCATTGTTCACAAAAGGGTTTATTTGCTTTATCATTTTTTGTATACTTGGCGGCATCGCTTTTAGAATGGAAAAAATATGAGTCTAACTATACCTGGCTATACTGGCCACACTTAATTGTTAATTATTCTTAGATTTTTGGTGGCCGATATTGACAAGTTTTACTGTATAAATATTTGAAGTTTAGGCTGATTTCTAACAATATTTTGATTTTCCGGATCCTAAACCAAGTTATTTGAAATCAGTGTCTGATGGTTTTCATAATTATGACAAGCACTTACAAAAATGTCACACAGATTGTGACCAAATAGGTAGAGCAGATTTTATCAAACTTGAATTTAAATGAGTTACCCCAAATCTTGTCAGAAGAGTAAAAAATCATGTGTATCTCGACGAATTAGATCTTAGTTTGACCATGAAATTATTCGGAAAGCTTGACCAAAAGAAAGACTTGATATACTTGCCCTTTAAAGTAGAGCAGGCACACTGCCATCGTATTTCATACCAAAAAGTGTGTACCGAATGTCTTAAAAATGTAATTTTAAGGGGTTGTATTTTTTATTTTAGTGATTAATATTCCAAAAATTTGTTGTCTATTATAAATTGTGGAGTTAACAACCGTTCATCATTTCCCACAACTTTCCTAATTCTGTATAATTTTGGAAAGAACTTACTGACCTAACAGTAATTAAATTAACAAAAGGTTTAGCATTTGACTTTATTCATACGTTTGGTGTAAATCATCTATACTTTATACTTATAAGCAAAAGCATTTACTTCCTTTTATACATATAGCCCAATGTATCTATAAGTATATTTTTTTCCTTTTGGAAGCTCTTATATACATAATAGACAAGATTTCCTTTTAAAAGTTAATAACAGGTTTTTCATTTGTGTAACATAATTTTTTTAATCCGGAAAATTTTATTTAAAAAAATGTTATATATATATATATATATATACTAGTATATTTTAACAAATATACTAGTCCTTTTCGGATTTTTATATTTTAGGCACCAATAGACATCAAAGTTTTCATCAATTTCAATCAAATTACCTACATACATACAGGGTGTCCAGTAACTCATCCGACAAACTTAACCAAACGATTCTACAACAAAAAATAAGAAAAAAAACTTCATATAAACATGTCCTAAACGTCTTAGTTTTTGAACTACGGGGTGTTAAAAATTAAAAGTTTTTTCCTATTTTCTGTTGTAGAATCGCCCCGTAAAGTTGGTCGGTTGAGTTACTGGACACCCTGTATGTGTGTAGGTAATTTGATTGAAATTGATGAAAACTTTGATGTCTATTGGTGCCTAAACAGTGAGGTTTATCGACTTTAATAAAGAGTTCCTTATTTTTAAGTTTTTAATTGTCTATAAAGTGGCGCCACCAGCTTTGCGATATTTGCCAAAATAAAAAAGTTATGGTGTAAATAAATATTTTAAGTTGTAGGTAAAGTGCCCTAATACTTTTTGGAAAATTCATAAAAACAAATAAAAAAACTTTTAATAACATTTAAAATTGAATCTTGTTCATTATGTATGTATATAAGAAAAGCTCTCAAGGGAAAACACATAAAGGTACATTATTTAACTTTTACAAGTTATGACAACTAAACCCTATTAAAAATTAGTTAACTAACAATTAAATAACTTTAACAAAAATTGAGTTTTAAAGTTTTTGCCAAAGAATTACTTTAAATGACATTTTGTTTGAAAATGTGAAATAAGGTAGTTTACTTTTGAATAAAAATTATGTTTCATGTTTTTCTTTTCAATTATTTGCGAAACCTCTGTACAGAATCAACATTTTCTATTCGTGAATCATTTTTTTACAAGCAAAATTTTTATGAAAAATAACTTTTTCTCTAAAAATATTTTTTTATCCATGGGTGTTCCGAATTACCATCGAATTACTTTACCAAATACTACAAATTTACCGAATTATTTACAAATCATAATATTTCATAATAAGAAAAAATCTGTATCATATATTATATTTTATTTGTGTTTTAACATAAAATTACGCAATAAACTCAGTAAATACCTAATACATACATAGATGCATCTTTTAGTTAAGAACTTATAAATTCTCTAAATCAACCTGTTCTTTATTGCCAACGATTTTCCATAATTTGAAATATTTCTCTGGTCCCACATAGATACTTGCTACAATGGGATCTTGACGCAGAGTCTTTGCCCATTTTCGCAAATTCGGAATATCTTCACCTTTTAGGGGTGGTTCCTGCCCCAATTTGAGGGCAACACATCCTGCCCTTTCTGCGAATGGCCATAGCATGTAGTCAAGCTAAAAAACACATGATACATATTAAACAACAAAAAAATTACTTCATTCTTAAACATTTTTTAAAATTTTCTACTAAAAAAGCTGATTTTTAACTTTCAATCTTCATAATATCTTATTATAAATTAGATAGAAACCTCCAAATTTTGACGAGTTATAGCAGTTAAATATTAGCGCATCCACCTTATTGTGGAGAAAATTTTATTGACGAAAAAAGCATTTTAAATTTGTTAAGAAAATTAGTAATTAAACAATCAAAAAATAGTGTTAAGAGTTTCAATAGCCAGAGGATCGTTTTAAAAATATATACGGGGTGTTACAGAGAGCTGTTAAGAATATTTAAAGGAATATTCTACTATTGAAAATACGAAAAAAGTTCATACAATCATGGGTCCACAAATTCCCTATTTTCAAAATACAGGGTGTTAAACTTGTATTTTTTTTAATATCTTTATTTTATTTTAATTTGGCAATGTTATTTATGGCATTAAAGGGGTAATCTATTACAAACCTAATTATATTTAATAAGTCCAGTGGCATCTCGAACGGCAACTAAAGGAATATTTCTACCCAAAAATGGTGTATTGTGTGTATGCCAAACGGTATGCCACTGACTGGGTAAATGTGTGTAAATTTTTTGTGCTGTGCTGTGTGGAATCTGCCTTTAAATTTTCTTAACAACATTCTATAACTCCCTGTATATTATGTAAATTAGCGAGGTACAACTATCTCACGAACTTGCTGAAAAATTTAGCTTAGCTTTTTAAATATATAGTGTGTCCCGCTTTTTATGAGAAATTCCTTATATTTTCCTTATAAATAAAGCGATTTTGGTGGTGATTGTATGTTAGAGAAATGAAGTAAATATTTGGCATAGTGGAAACTTTTATTCTCCATTGGTGTGCGGTCTTGGGAGGTAGATATTAGATTAGATAAGTTTGAAGGTGGATTGTAATCCTCTAACACTGCAACCTGCTCAGGTTTATGTTTATCCTTCATCCCTATGTTAGAGCACACTATCCAAGCCGGTCTTTTTAATCATACTCCACAAGGTTGAAACTGGCTCCTTGGTAAATTTTGCTGCTTTAGGTATTTCCTCACCCAGCCTTGAGAACTGCAGACGACAAAGGAGTTCACAGTAGCACCATATGTGTTCAGCAATTTCTTCTTCTTCCTGACAGAACCTGCATAGGTTTTCTTCTTTCAGGCCTATTGTTTCCAGGTCTTTATTCAGTCTGCAATGATCTGTTAATTGACCCACTATTATTCTTACTGCTTCCGGTTGTAATTCAGAAGGTCTTTCGTAAACTCCAGCGAGTATGCCTTTATGAATTTTTTCGCCTGGCGCTGTCCTGGTGTTCTTATCCACCAGTCTTGGGATTCCCTCATGATCCATGATCTAATAGATGACCTTACTTGTTATGACGGAATACCACAGTAGGGCTCGGGGCCTACCATTGCCCCGCCAGCACCCCTCCTTTGTCAGTTTATCGGCTTCCTCATTGCCCTGGTGGCCCTCATGGCTTGGTACCCAGGCAATAGTTAGCTTGTTGGACGCACCCACCTTTTCCAGGGCGGTTACGCAGTCCCACACCAGCTTAGAGCTGATCTTGCATGAACTGACCGCCCTGATGGCTGCCTGGCTGGCCGAATAAATTACTATGGTAACTCCTTCTGATGATTTCCCTAGCACATTGTTCTATGGCTACAATTTCCGCCTGGAATACTGTAGGGTGTTATCCGAGACCGATGTTTATTTTCATTCTCGGTTTGTCTCCATATTTACCTGCTCCGACTCCTTGGTCCGTTTTGGAGCCATCCGTATACCAGATTAGGTCGGCTTTAACGGGAGGGCCTGCCTCCCAGTCCTTTCTATCTGGTGTTATTGTTTGAAAACCTTTGTTTAGCCAATAGCTTGGTACCATTTTGTCCGAAGGCATCTCACACAGTGAGTTGACTTCTTGGTCCTCCTTGAATCTCCATTGTATGGCCCTTTCCTGTCTTATAATAGGACTCTGGCTTTGTTTGAGACGGTATTGTATCATTTAACTTCACCCTGTATGAATATGTGAAGTGGCGGTAGGTTAAGCAGCAGCACTAGAGCTGCAGTAGGGGTCGATTTCATGGCCCCGTAATACATAGACAAGCAAGTCTTTGTATACTGGCAATTGAACCGTAGGTTATCATTGGTCTAACAACCATTTTGTATATCCACAGGTTCATCTTCGGACTGAGTCCCCAGTTTTTGCCGCAAAGTCTTCGGCATCTACCCAGGGGAATTTTTGCCTTCTGAGTGACTTTGCTTGGGTGTGGTCCCAAGGTCAATTTTTGGTCAAGGATGACTCCTTAATATTTAACCTCTTTTAAAAAGGGGATTTCCACTTCGTTGAGCCTGGGAGGTCTTAATCCTTCCAGCGCCCTTCTTTTGTGACCTCTTGGGGGTAAAAAGACTTGATTTTTTAGGAAAAGGATATTATGGCTGTTTCTAATTTTTTTCTGTCAGATTTAGAATTAGCATCTCCAAAAACTCCTAATTCATACTTTCAAAATGTCAGGCGCCAATTTTTTATTAATTTCCCAAATATGCCTTTTTTATCTTCCCCAACACCCCACGCCCCTAATAATAAAAGTTTTTACTGTACCCAATACTTACTTTTTGACTTTACCATTGACGTGCTGTGTTTTGGGATGTAGAAATTTGTCACTTGACATTTTAAAAATATAAATTAAGGGGTTTTTGGAGATGCTGATTTTAAATTTGACAGAAAGAAAATTATTAAAATAAGCCCTAATATCCTTCTCCTAAAAACCCAAGTCTATTTAACCCCAAAGACCACTCGCCAATGGTAAATAAAAGTTTTCACAATATTAAATACATCATTAACATACAATTGCCACCAAAATTTGAATAAAATCGCATTGTTTATAACTGAGATACAAAGGTGTATTCATGAAAAGCGGGACACACTGTATAGCTTTTGATGACACATATTTTCAGTTTTGAACTTCATCAACAAAATTATAGAAACTAATTACCATCCCCGGTTTATCTCCACCAAAGTATGTGGTATCTCTAGAAGCCAGTTCCTTTTCCAAAGGTTCTAAACTTTCAAGAAGCACATTAACTGCGTCTTCCGGTGAGATTTCATCTGTACCAAGTAAGATTTTGTAAAAGGCTGTTATGGCAGGTTGTATTAGTGTCCTTATAATTTGTTTCTCTTTGTCTTTGGCTTCTGTATCGGTTGGATACAACGGGTTTTGAAGGGGATATTTTTCGTCAAGGTAGTCTGCTATGTCTAGTGATTCGATCACTATTTTGTCACCGTCGAGCAGAGCTGGAACTTTACCTACAATAAAATGGTAAATCTAGGATATTTTTTAACACAATTCGAAAACGAGGAGGTCCTCAATTCGCCATGTATGTTAGGCGATTACTCCGGCGTTTGTGAACCGATTTTAAAAATTCTTTTTTATTTGAAAGAGTGCACTTCCGCGATGGTCCCAAAAAAAAATTAAGTCAGAATAGCAAGAGAGAAAGGTACTAGACTTATTGTTTTCTCTCTACCGTACGTTGTTCGTGCGGCAAAGCTGCCTCTAGATGGTTAATTTTTTTTTATCGTTATATTAAAAATAAAAAAAAAAGTGACTTAACAAACCAGAACTAACCATGACCTGCCTCCATGTGACAGTTTTGCATATCGTATGTAATGTTTTAAACCAATTAAATTACACGTAGGGGAAAGTGGGGAGGCTTTATACAGTTTTTATATTTACCTTTGTGGAATGTCGTGTTTTAGGTATATCTCTTTTAATTTGTGACACACTAGTAGCTTAACTATTTTATATTGTAGTAGAACCTCAATATTATTGAAAATCTACATGCGCGAGTTTCCATAAGACTTTACAAAAAAGCAAAATGTATGAATGTACCCCATTAGTGGGGTACATTCGTACAACCGAAGGGGCACATTTAACATCACTATTAATTCGTCATAATTATTGTTTATTATTGTTTTATACCATACTTTATAAAAAAACACAAATACATTTTTTTAACATACAAAACAAATAGTAAAATTCAAAATTAAAAACAGGTTTTTATCTAAATCTGTTAATGCCTATTTTAACATCGCAATAGTTTCGTGATTTGAACATAAGTAACCAGTAGTGAACAGAGTGTCATTAAACGGTCTTTACGTTACATGTATGGTTATCTACCAAAGACACATTTTTGTTTTAGTCAGTTATATTTATTAAAAGTAACAATCTCAAAATGTAAAAAAATACTGCTTGTACATTATTAATTATATCAAATAAAAAACTCTAGTTAACACAAAGATACCTTTAACTTACAAAACTTAAAATTAATATGCCTATGTTATTAACAGATTATGACCTAAGATCTATGGTAATATCATCACTTTGTCTGATAAATTAACTGATCCTTGACATTCAAAGACACAATGTTCATAAAGCACCCTGTTTTTTCCGGAAAAATGAAACTTAAGGGTCAGGGATACAATTATACAATATGAATGTGCCCCATATACTTGTGTATGAATCTGCCCCATCACATGCTAATTAATAAAAAAATTGAAATAGAAAAACCGTATTTATCAATAATAAATTACACATTAAATTAGTGCCTTTGTATTATTATAATTAGGGATTAAATAGCAATAATTAATCCAAAAATAGTAACTGGCCATAAAATATGTCCAAAAATACGTTATGAAATTACTTACGTAAGGCAAAAACACGTTCCGTGTTGTCCACTCGATCTTACCGCACCGATAATTCTGAAACTTCACTAGTCTGTAAACACACATATAAACTGTACACACCCACTTACGTTACTATTTTACTTCGTGTCTAACTTCAGATAAACTCAATGTATGTAGGTGCCCCTTGTATGAATCCACCCCACTTTCCCCTACCGGTGCTTTTAACTGTAGTCTCTGGAAAGAGTTACTGGCAGTGTTTTTTAGCGTATGTTTACCGATTTATTATTACTAATAGTAAATTGAAAAGCAAAAAATACACAGAAAAACGAAAAATATGCCTTTAAAAAACAAAATTAAACCGACTTTAAATAAAATAAATAAAACTCACTAAAAATTGAAAATAATAAATTTAAAAAATATATGTCGGGTAATAACATATGCGCTAAACTAATAAATGTTATTACCCGACTTCATTTTTTATTTATTATTTTACCTTTATAGTGACTTTCATTTACTTCTTTGAAGTTGATTTTTTTTAAAGTGTTTGTTCTTATATTCATACGAGTACATATTTTAATTTCTTGTTTATTTATATTACTTTTTTAATGTTAGCGTTAAAACACTGTTTATTACCTTCTGGGTGTATTTTAAAATACCATTCGGGTCTGTTTTGTATATGTATATTTACAACATCATGAGGGATGTGTTTGGCTGCCAAAACCAACCTGACCCTTTGTGCAAAGGGACATAACACCATCGAATAAAGTCTCAATAAACCTTCAACTCTGACGGCTCCTCCGATCCTAAAAAATGTAATTAAAATACATCAGTTTTACAGATAATCAAGTCTATAATTTCAGGTATTTTTCTCCCCAAACAAAAAAAATGAAATTTTCTAAAAAAAAATATTTACCTGCTTTTAAATGAATAGAAGACATTTAAAAAAAACTATATTTTATGGTCGGTGTTAGAAAACAAAGTAAATTGGATGAATTATTTTGACTAATCATATTTTTTGTGTATTTAATAGATAAGAAATGATAAAACAATTAAAAACATATTTTTGGAAGGTTCTGTTTACAGGGCCATCCAAAATATATATAACCAATCCTTATTGCTGGATTTCTTTGTATTAACCGAATTTATATTAGTAATCTGAGTTCTAAAGTAAAAATAAAAAAAGTGCCATATCATGTTAAAATCTAATGTTTATTACATACTTTTAATACATATTGATAAAATACTGCCATAGTTTTCACTGGATCACTATTTATCTTTTTTATCTTAACTTTCTAAAGGTCACTTTTTCCGGAAAATCTACCAAAACAACAGTTGGAGAGTCACTTTTTCTTGTCTATCTACGCTGCTGTTGCTGTAGATCTTAAAATTGGTTGATCTATTAACCCGACACCCACGGTACTTTGGTATTTAGGCATACGCCTTTACAACCCCAGACGTTAAAAAAGAACTTTTTCATTTAGAGTAGGGCTGTCAACCTGAAACCGGTTTTTCGGTTAACCGGATTTCGGTTAACCGCGGTTTTGGCAAAAATCGAAAACCAGTATTCGAAAACCGGTTTCGAATACCGGTTAACCGGTATTTGTAAACCGGTTTTCGTATACCGGTTAACCGGTTTTCGAATATCGGTTAACCGGTTTTAAAAAGCGGTTTTCAAATACCGGTTTTTCGGATAATCGGACCAAAATCTAAAAGCGGTTCTTCGAATATCAATTAATAGGTTTTTGGTTGATTGAGGTTTATATTTAAAAAAAGAAAAACCGTTCATTTTGTAAACTCGGATATTGGTTGACAGATTATACAGGGTGGTTCATTTAACCTTAGACAGGCAAATAACCAGAAATCGGGGCATTTTAGAAAAAAATTCTAGTAAGAATTGTTTGAAATAAAGGGGCAAATTTAATGGTATTATCTAAAAACTACAACTTACTATAATAATACATTAAATTAAAGTTTAAAAATCACCACTTTTCCTTTTATGTTTTTTATTAATCAATAAACCAAGAAAAACACCGAAAATAGAATACCAATTTAAATAAAGAGAAAAAAATAAATTATGTATGTATGTATGGAATTTTTACATCACCTTTTAGAATCTTGCATTTTATTAACAGGGATGTTGTATTTTTATTCTTATTTATATTTAACCAATTTATTTCGAAGAATATTCTAGGATGAATAATGATTATCACTTAACACCACAGCTTATGGGCAAATCCGTAATCAACGCAAAAACGATTAATAGAGAATAAATACTTTCCGATTTTCTGTTAACTGTGGTTTAAAAAAGCCTTTTTCGGTTTTAAGAACCGTTTTCGGTTTTCGGTTTTAAAGACCGTTTTAGGTTTTCGGTTTTAAAAACCGATTTCGGTGTATCAGTTTTGAAAACCGTTTTCGGTTTTTCGGTTTTAAAAACCGGTTTTTAAATATTCGGTTAACCGGTTTTGTTTTTTTCCGGTTTTTGTCAGCCCTAATTTAGAGGCCTGTGGGTACAATGAATTTCTAAAAACTAGGGGTGTATTAAGCTAAAGTTCCTAAATTTGTTATTGGTTTTAATTAAAAGATATTGTAATAATTTAATATTAACACTGTTAACAAAAACTTAAAAAAATAATTTTGATGTTGAGTATAGCTGCCACTATTTTTAAAGCAATCTCGAAAGCTTAGTTAATTTTTAAAAGTCATAATAATAAATTTTTTAGGGTAACTTTCATGCCTAAATTCATTTTTTTTTATTTTGCCTCTGGTACGAATGAAAACGGGACAAAAAAATGAAACAATATACAGTATAATTTTTTTAATTAAAAAAAAGTTCAAAAGAATATACAGGGTGATTCTTAACATATACGCATAAAGTTGGCAAATTATTGCTTAGGAAAAACAATGATTAATTATGATAAAGAAAGGTAGTTAAACATTTCTAGTAAGTGAGATAATTATTTTAAATTAAATAAGATACCGTGAATTATGAAGGCAAATAATAAATGGTAACAGTTTAATATACGGTTTTCTGCTATTTTAAGTGTTTTTTAAAAATTATTGATACTTATATATTTTAGACACTCTTCTAAATAAAACGTAAGTGGCGCACATCCGAAATATCCCGTTTAAAAAAAAATATCAGTAAACAAACTTACGGGACGGGGAGTGAAAAGGGGTGCTGGGCGGGGTGAAATTGGTAACACGAGTTAATAAAAATGAACATCACATGTAAAATTAAGTAAAAATTACATTTTTTCCACATATTTTTGAGAATAAAGATAAATAAATATGATAAATATAAAAATTGTTAATTCATAACCTAAAAGTAAGAAAAAAACGACTAAAAACATCAGTTATACCATGCTAAATATGGCGAGCATTTGGCAACATCGGAAGGATTTGATTCTATTTATGAGTGAATAAAAGGAAAGGATTCACACAAACTGGATTCATAAAGTGGGTAATTAAAGGATTAAAAAAACGTTGACTAACCAGAACTAACCTGACCCCCTTTATAATCCCTCTTTTATTATTAAACATTTATACAACGTTGCCAATTGTCCATATTAAAAGTGGACAAATGCCAAAAAAATTTTTTTATTATAAATAAAATAAAAATAAATAATTCATAACTGCGCCTTCATAATGACAACTAATAGATAACAAAGTCAGAATATTTAAAAAATCTCTAAATTAGCAGAAAACCGTTTACTAAATAATTACCTAATAAATAGTAAGCTATTTTTTATTTTATATATAATATAGTATAGTTTTTACACAGCTTTGTAATTTTGTAAAATTATTCTACTGAATTTTTGTTCTTAATTATATAAAAAAATAAACCCATAAACAAGTCATAATGATAATCTTTGATATGTCTAGTTAGTACACTTTACTCTCCGTTGTGATTTTATTTTTATAAGATTAGAATTACAATTAGGGCTTATATTCAATTATTGTTATTAATTATTTTTTGTCCCTAATGATACGTTTACATCTGACATTTATTGCATGATATTTATGTCATTATTAGCAAAGACAATTGTAGTTTCACTATAGACTTCCAAAACAATGCTAAATTTTGGGTCATTAGTTTGGACGCTGGCTTGGCTGAATTTATGAAGCGGCAAATTATACGTATTGTTTACGTGTGTACTCGATGGATACCAGCTTCATAAATTCCACGAAGCGAGCGTCCAAGCTGATGACCAAAAATTTAGTATTGTTCTGGGTGTCTATAGTGAAACTACAATTGTTTTAATTAGTCATTGTTTGAACTTAGAAATAATTTCCCAAGTCTATGCGAATAAGTTAAAAATCACCCTGTATTTAGATTAATTTTAAAATTTGTCGTAGTCCACCGGTGTATTGCCTTTTCTGGCTTGTATATATTTAAAATGTACATCAGGTGTGAAAAGTAATGCTTGAACTGTTGGGTCTGCGAGCATAGCCTTAGTCCATTTTCTTAGGTTAGGAATTTGATCTTCTTTAAGTGGAAGACGTTCCACTTTTAGCTTTAAGGGAATAGCTGCACTTCTTTCTGCCCATGGCCATAACATATAGTCGATCTAACAATAAATTAATATAAGATTGCATGTTTGTCTCTAAAAGGTGTGGAAAAAATGTTACCATAAATGAGTAGTTTTTGACAAAATGGAAAAAACCGAGTTATGTATGGAATTAGTATATTACATTACAAGTGTGGAAAATTTTACACGAGTGGGAATATTGTAGCACGAGGCGTTAGCCAAGTGCGACAAACCCACGAGTGTAAGAAAGTAATTTTCCCACGAGTACTGTACACCTATTTTTCCTACGACCACAAATTATTCACTAAAAAAATTAAAGTTTGTCTTTACAGAAAAAATAAAAAACAATTGAGAACTTTGCAACACTAGGGTGATTTTACTTTGTAACACTAGTGTGATATGTACTTTTCCTCACTGCTATATTATACTGTTTTGACAATATTTTTACATCGAAAATCACCTACCTAGAAGCATTATATAAGTTTTATCATTTTGGAATTTAAAAAAGGCCCTCACTTAATAAAAATTGGATGGTTTGGTTAGGTAATAACGGTAATAGTTTAATACGGTTTTCTGCTATTTTAAGGGTTTTTAAAAATTATTGATACTTACATATTTTAGACACTCTTCTAAATAAAACGTAAGTGGCGCATATCCAAAATATTCTATTTTTTAAAAAATATCAGTAAACAAACCTTACGGGACCGGGGAGTGAAAAGGGGTGCTGGGTGGGATAAAATTGGTAAAAGGAGTTAATGAAACTGAACATCACATGTAAAATTAAGTAAAAATTACATTTTTTCTCATATTTTCGAGCCTCAGGTTTAATTAAGGGATTAAAAAAGATTTAACCAGTTGTTTCAGTACACGAAGACAGAGAGAAAGAAATTTGATCTATAGGAGTTTTTCTTTGGCGCTTTAGGTCGAACGGTCAAGCGGCAAGGCTGCCTCTATAAAGTGCGTGCTCAAAGGTAGGAGGAGATTTTTAATTTGATCTACTTACCTGACAACACTGTGCCACTGAGCGAGCAGCCAGTGAAGGTTGTTTTTGTGGTTATGTATATTTTTGTTTATGTTTTTTTTCGGAAATTTTATTATTACTCTTTTAATATTAGAAGAAAGCTTATACTGTGTAGGAACTTAACGTTAATAAGATGATTTTTGCTAATTTGGGTTCTACTGTTAAAAAGTTTTTTTCTGTCACTACAATAAATATGTCACTTGCAAAACCAATAACAGTTTTAGAATGACATCATAATATATATCACATTAGGGTTGCTTAATAGTATATTACATTACAAGGGTGGAAAATGACTTATTATATATATATTATATATAGAAAGTCATTTTTCACACGAGTACTGTACACTATTTTCCTACGACCACAAGTTATTCACCAAAAAAACAATAAAAGTTGTTTGTCTTCACGGAAAAAATAAGAAAACAATTGAAAACTTTGCATCACTAGGGTGATATATAATTTGTCTTACTGCGATATATTATACTGTTTAACAATATTTTTATATCAAAAATCACCTACCCTAGTCACTTTTTATCATTTAATAATTAAAAAAGGTCCTCATTAAAAAAATATTGCATGGCTTTTTCAATGTAAATCCCATTAACAGCCTGATAACTCCAAATTTATTTTAAATAACAATGACAGCGATGACAGCTTTATATTATACTTTGCAACACTAGTGTTTGTAAGTACTTTACAACACTAGTGTGATATAAGGCATTTTCTATGCATGAAAACAGTGTGCTATTTACTATTTTCACATGTGGTCGTAGGAAAAGTACTTTTGCAACACTAGTGCTGTAGTACATGACTGACACAATTTGATATCTGATGATTGCTTTTTAGGTGCAGACCATGCAGAACTTTTTATAAAGAATAACTTTTTTCGTAAAATTAATAATAAAAATTTTCCCATATGCCGCCAACTTAGTAGACACACTGTATTTGTGTTTTCTTTTAGAATAATGATATTGATGATGATGAAAGTGAAAGTGATGAAAGTGAAAAAAAATTGTTGGAAAAGATTTGGATTGAAAATCCAATACACTAGTAAAAAATTGTTACGTTAAATTATTCCACAGGGTGCTCAAAAGTTTGATCCTATAAAACTATTTGCAATGCCCATATTAAATAATAATTTTGATGGAAGGAGCTGCAGCTTGACCAAAAGATAATTAAAATCGGTCAAAAATCAATAAGTTATTTAAAATTGAATTTTAACAAAATTTTGTTTGTCCAGGTGTTTTTTTAAATATTAAGAGTTAAAACTATCAGACTTTTTTTTTTTGGCGAGGAATATAATTTAAAGGAAAATATGCGATAAATTTGGCATTTCTAAAATTAACATTTTCAAACAGCTTACTCAAATCTACGTCAAGTTAACGTACCATTCCTGGTTTGTCTCCTCCGAAAAACGTCGTCCCTCTGCTCCTCAACTCGTCCTCTAACGGTTGTACAGGGGGCAACAAAACATCCAAAGCTTCTTCAGCTGTGTATTCATTGGTATTGAACTGATAAAGAGCCTTAAAGGCCGGACCAAATAGATTTGCAATTACTTCTTTGTCCTTGGCTTTAGCCGCTGGGTCTGAGGGGTACAGGGGGTCTGGTCGGGGTATTTTTCGTCTAAATAGTCGGCTATGTCTAAGCTTTCTATGACTATTTTGTCACCATCGACCAGTGCTGGTACTTGTCCTAAAAATAGGAATATCGTTTTATATTTTGCTAAAAGATATTTTTGAGTCACCCTGTATAATGCCATTTTTTATTTTTTTATTTTACATGTACAGGGTGTAATTTAATTGATGGGTTTAAATACAGGGTATAATTCTTTGGCTTATTTCAAGGTTAGTTTCTATTTATAAGGTTGCGACCGAGGTTGCGACATATCATCAACTTTTAGGCGGTTCGAGGTCGGGGACGCAAGGAAGGGCACTCCACGGAGAAAAGTTGGCAAGACTGGGTAAAATCAAAGCTGATGATCAATCCAGTGGCGTCTAGAATTTGCGTATTTCATTTTGCATTGTTTTGGAAGTGATATTTGTTGAAAGATGTAATTCCAAATGTTTTTTATTTAAAGTAAAAGAATTTACAACTTAATAATAATTAAAAACTGTTGTGTAAACCGCAGGGGCGGTCATATCGACTTTCTGAGAGGGGGCCATGGGCCGAGGAGAAGTGTGTGAGGTGGCAAAAAACAAAAATTTTTAAAGGAGGTTGAAATTTTTGAAGAGCACAAAAAGGTTCTCTAACCTCTTTTTATTCTTTTCACCTTTCATTATTTTTATAAAATTACACAAAACCTCCTTCCCACGTATTTGAAAAGGTCCTCACTCTTCAATTCCATCATCAGCCTCACCCCTCGGACCAACCTTGAGGAGACCCTCAATAAATGCCCATATTTGCCATTAGACATGCTATGAAAACACAATAAAATAGAAAGGATGACGCATTCCAAGCGGGGGGCCATGCCCCCCATGACCGCCCCTGGTAAACGGTTGTTCTACTAATACAATAAACTGTATATCTCCGGCACTGAACAACATGGCCGAAAAAAATGTGACGTCATAACACGTCAAAGCAATATGGCCGAATGTCGCGACCCTATATAGACCGACTTTGGGCTTATTTTAGGAAAAAAGTTCATGAACATATGTCCTAAACGTCTTAACTTTTGAGATACAGGGTGTTAAAATTTTCAAAAAACCGAAAAGTTTTAAAAAGTAGTAAAAACTGTTATACTGGATATAAAGCTTATTTAAATAAGATTTTTTTTGTTTCATAATTGATAATTAAAAATTATAAAACCTAATTTTTTAAAATAAAAAAATCCAGCAATGATTCGTTTACGGTCTAAAAATATGCAAGTGAATTTTTTTCTCTTAAACTAACCAAGATACGGAAACAAATTAAGAGACATAAAAGCTGTATATTTGCTTAATCTAAAAGAAAGAACAAAAATTTTACACACATTTACACAGTCAGTGGCGTACCGTTTTTGTGTTGGAAATATTGCTTCAGTTGACTCTCAAGAAGCCGCTGGACTTATTAAATGTAATTTTGGAAATGAAAGGTTTTTGATGTAATGAATGGCTAAGTTTCGTTTTGTCAGGTAATTCACAAGTAATATAAAATGAATAAATTAAATATATTCTTACCTTTGGGGTGGATTTTAAGATACCAATCTGGTTTGCTCTGAAGATTAATGTTAACAACGTCGTGTGGAAGGTTCTTTGCTTTTAAAACCAACCGGGCTCTTTGAGCGAATGGACAGAGCTTCATGGAGTACACTCTCAAAAGGCCATCGACTCTTGGTGGCTCAACAGAACCTAAAAATGATAAACAGAATTATTATTATGGTATTAACTGCAAATTATGGAGGTATTTAGGCCTCTATAGCTGTTTTTTACAGTTTAAAGTTTTTCGTGCTGTAATTTTTTGATCTGCGCACGCGCAGTACTTACTTTTAATAATTGCGGCAATTAGTCTTTCATGCAAAAAGAATATAAAACGCGATATTTTTTTACAACAACCTGCAATTTTGGTAATTATTTTAGTGAGTTTTAATATACCATCCTCAAAAAAAAGTCACTAAACAAAAAACTTAACCTAGAAGTGTTGGTTAAAGAATATTTGTAATTAACAAAAAACATTTGTACCATTAAAAAATTGCATGCAATAAAAAATGCAGCAAGAAAAATGTCATAAGCTGTTTTTACAGTTTGAAAGTTTCCTTGCATGCAATTTTTTCTTGCTTCTAATTTTCGATCTGCGCACGCGCATTTTCCTCTTTTTAAAAATTGCTGCAAAGTACGCGTGTGCAGATCGAAAAGTTGAAGAAAAAAACTTTCATGCAAGAAATCTTTCAAACTGTAAAAACAGCTTTACAAAGAAAACTTTCAAACTGTAAAAACAGCTTTACAGTTTGAAAGATTTCTAGCATGAAAGTTTTTTGCTGTAATTTTCCGATTTGCACACGTGTACTTTGCAGCAATTTTCAAAAAGAGAAATGCGCGTGCGCAGATCGAAAAAGTTGCAGCAAGAAAAAATTGCATCCAAGAAAACCTTCAAACTGTAAAGCTGTTTTTACAGTTTGAAAGTTTCTTGCTGCAACTTTCGATCTGCGCACGCGCCTTTTTCTCCTTTTAAAAATTGCTGCAAAGTACGCGTGTGCAGATCAGAAAAATTGCAACAAGAAAAACTTTATGCAAGAAATCTTTAAACTGTAAAAACAGCTAAAAAAATTACATTACAGCAAAAAAATGTCATGCACAAGAAAACTTTCAAACTGTAAAAACAGCTTATTATAAGTATTACTAAATTAATTTTCTATTTTGCTTCGGTCGCTTGCACAGGTCTGTCCCATACACGCTCGGTTGACCTGCCGTGGTATTACTGCACTGGTTTGTAAAAAACGTTATTAGAATTATAGATTTTTAGAAAATAAATAGCCTGCCTGTGTGTCTTACTTCCTTGTATATCTACACCTATTTAAAGTAGTGAATGAAAATATTGATATAACAAATAAACAAAATACTTGAAATAACAGAGATATATATTTTTTTATAGATTTGTCTATATAGATACGAGTGAAAATTACTTTGGGAAACCTTTCAAAATAAAAATTAGGAAAAATAGATGTTAAAAAAGTTATTAATTTCATTTCATTTATTCCTTCTGTTGGGGTAATAAAAACTTGAAAATGTATTTTAAGTAAACATAAATATACAACATTTAAGCTCCTTAGTTTATTGTGTACCCATGATTACACTAAAAAAAGTAAAGAAGTTTAAATAATAAGAGCTATTGTTGTGTTTCCGATGCACGTCTCTGAGAAGTCCTCCCGCCACTTTTGTCAAAGATTTTTTTACCTTTTTCTTTATCAGTTTTTGTACTTACCAATTACCTTCCTACTTTTTGCTACTTCTAGTGTAAGGACAGATACAAGATTTTTTTATAATTTACAAGGGTTTTCCATTTTAAAATTTAACATGTCACGTCTCCGCTAGTAAATATCCTAAGACAAAAGCATTCTGCTGAAAGATGTGGATTCTACGAGATCTACCGGCAAAACGGTGTTTTTATTTATTTTATACGTTACGGTGAGAATATGTCTCTGTGCGCTCTAGAGTAATTTAAAATTATTCGCGATGGTCATATTTCGAAACTAATTGAGATAGACACATCAAATGTAGTATTTTTCTAAAGCTCATTTTAAGATTTTTTAGTGGTCACTATAGTATTCAGGTGTTTCGTTTAAAAGTATCATACCTATTCTGTCGTACCCTGCACATCATGAGATAATAATCGTCGGATTACTGATTAGAATACTACCGAATTTACCCATCGGCTGACATTTTAGTTTATTTGTGCAATAAAGTGTTAATAATGTTAAAGTGGGGTGTAAATTTATAATAACATATAATAAGTTTTAGGTTTCCAAAAAGCATTTGCTTGATAATTTTTAATAATACTTCAGTAAAAAGCCTCATTTTAAGTTAGATTGGTAAGTTCAAATTTTGTCCAAAAAAATTAATTTATATCTATAGTGCAATGACCAGCTGCATCAACCGGCATATCGCAAAGAAATATAGCAAGGGCGGCCGCAAGACAAGCATGCCGATTTATTTGCTTTAAACTTTTTGTGATTTTTTCTTATCAAGAGCACCGAATTTACATTTTAAACTCATATATTTTTTTAGTGTTTATTTATTATAAAGATAAGATATCCTTTTAGCGGATTTTTGTTATCACGATGAATTAGCATTATTTTAATTAAATAATTGTAATAATTAATTTTTGTCATGTGAGCAGAGGATATTTCGTAAGAACCACAAGTCAAAAATACTTTTTTTTTCAACATCACACAATTTAAGGGCGTAAAATTGCACTTTTTACGCCCTAGGGTAAAAGTATCAAAAACGCCCACGCATTTAAAAATGACTGCCTTTTCATATTAGCGAAAGACGGATATACAGGCGACGCTATCAAAGTATGGAATCAAGTAAAACATTTCATACGCAGAGAGAACGGGGAAAGTCGGCAAGCTCAAAGTCCGTCCGTCAAAACCGGCAGGTGTGTAAAGCCTTTGGGGCGTAAATATCACTTTTACAGGTAAATACGAGTACTTAAATGTCGCGACGAAGGTTTTATATCATATAAATTGTAATGTCGTTATGTTGATAGTAAAAGTTTTAACAAAAGTTTATTTTTTTTTTAGTTTATTTTAGTATAAGCTTGTTTTAAAATAGTTTTTTTAATTATTTTAATTTGTTCGAGGTCCGATGCTTCACAAAGAAATGCACGAGTAAAGAAAAGAAAAACAACTTACACCATAATATTTTCTAATTAAAAATACAAAATGAGATATTAAGATGAATTTTAAAATTTGTCATAGTCCCCAGTGTATTATTCATCTTCGCCTGGAAATATTTAAAATAAACATCTGGAGTTTGAAGTAATGCTGAACTGTTGGATCTGCGAGCATGGCCTTACTCCATTTTTTAGGTTAGGAATTTGGTCGTCTTTAGGTGGAAAACGTTCCACTTTTAGCTTTAAGGGAATGACCGCACTTCTTCTGCCCATGGCCAAAACATATAGTCGACCTTTAAAAAATATAAATAAATAAATAAATAAATAAAGTAATACATGTGTACAAGACGATATTTCATTAAATGCACAAAGTACAAAAATGTGTACATGAAGTTGTTTATTAAGAAACACTTTGATATTATGCAGGGTGTCTGAAAAATGCACGGCCACATCAGGAGGTGATTCCTCATTGAAAAATATGTAAAAAGTTCCTACAAACACAGGGTCCGAAAATGCATAGTTTCCAAGATACAGGGTGTTAAACTTTTTAAAAAATATTTCTTTTGTAATTATCTTGAATACCCTGGAACCGATTTTCTTGAAATTTTTCAGTGTTATTTCTAGTAATAAGGGCCTAAGTTAGGCATAATTAAATTAAAATTATTAAGTCCAGTGGCGTCTCCAGGAGACTCCTTGTCGAAAATAATTGTATAAAAATGTACGCCACTGACTTTTGTAATTTTTAAGTTTTTTTTTTTGACTAGGCTTCACTGAAAATACAACTATTTTGTCTCTTGATATTTTTTCGTCATCTTGCTTCATTTTCGAGAAAAAAATTAAAAATTCAGCCAATTCATTGCAAGTGTATGGACCCCATAAAAGCATCTTTTAAAGAATTAAATTTCAATTTGCAACTAAAGTAAACTATTAAAATACATAATAACAAAGTTAAATAACAAGCTACAATTTATAACATTGGTGTTCAGTGCTGCACCACAGCAAATGCTGAAAATGTAATTAAAAATAAGAAAATAAATTAAAGATAATTACAAGAAGAAATGTTTTTAAAAAAAGTTTTAACACCCTGTATCTTGGAAACTATGCATTTTCGAACCCATGTTTATAGGAACTTTTTTCATATTTTCTTTCATTGAGAGAACCACCTCCTAAAATTTGGCTATGTATTTTTCGAACACCCTCTGTATTAACCTTAGAAATATTATTATTACGGATCACCTATTAATTATTAGGGAATAAATAAGAAATAATCTATTGAAATAAATACACGGGTGACCATTTGAAAACGGTACAGAGCTATTTTTTGGCATCTTCAGGATTATACGAGTGTGGACATAAACAGACCACCCCTGCTAACTTTTGTATCCTTATCTTTTTTCTTTATTACATTTGGGCATGACTACTGGGAGACATATAAACCCACTTTTTTGAAGTAAAAATTATAGTTTCAACAACTCAAGCTGTCATCTCAGGGAAAAACATTAGAAATGGGGGTCTTCTGGCACATCATTTTGAAAACTCCCGACTAGACCCTTAGGAACCCTAGAATATAAAGTCAATATAGTCAACCATTACAAAATGGTGGTGGCTTATAAATTTCCTCAAACACCTGATTTAGATGGCCATACCTCCGAAACCAATGTTAGGCTGGAGGCACTTAATAAAAGTCTGTATTTTCTTAAAAGCTCTTGAGCACGTACTTTTACTAATAATAAAGCAAACAGGGCGCTTTACAAAAAAACATCCCGAGCGCAGAGCTTACCTCTGCATAGTATTACTCAACATCACCATTCAAAAGGTTTTTTTGTAAAGAGCTTTCACGAAAACATCTCATTCAGTACATCTAACTTACTGCTTCCTGAAGTATGGCTTTTCAAATCAGGGTATTTAGGGTAATTTTTTAAAGAAACGCTCATTTTGTGGTAGGTAGAGATATTAACTTTACATTCTAGGGTTGCAAAGTGCTGTCAGGAGCTTTAAAGTGATGTGACACAAGACCCCTTTACATTTTTTATCTAAGATGGCGCCCATCCGCCATCTTTATTGTTGCAGCATTATATTTACGTCAAAATGTAGTTTATATCCTTTCATTAGTCATACCCAAATTTTATAAAGAATAAACTGAGGGTACAAAAGCTAACAGGGGGGACCATTGTATGACCACACTGTATAAGGAAAAACGTTTTTATGCGTCAATTTTTGATTTTAAAAAGAAACAGGCGTAAGACTCGCACCCAAAATCTTAAAAGAAAGGGATCGAGCAGTACCTGATTTTGAAGGTCTCTCTACCCTGATTACAGCCGCCAAGTTTGGAAGTCTCTGCTATTATTTTCGTTGATATCACAGCTTTTAAAAAATTAAGTAATTTTCCCATTTCGCGTGGAATGCCCTAAATGCAAACTGTTTCTAAATATCGCGATTTCTTACCTTTTCGAAGTGTTGTGTATAAAAAGTCTTGAGATTGAAAGACAGTTGGAAAATAACACTATAAAGAAGCCCACTCACATCTGGATTTGAGTTAGAGAAACTATAAAAGCATTAACGTACCATTCCTGGTTTGTCTCCTCCGAAAAACGTCGTCCCTCTGCTCCTCAACTCGTCCTTCTAACGGTTGTAGCAGGGGGCAACAAAACTTCCAACAGCTTCTTCAGCTGTGTATTCATTGGTATTGAACTGATAAAGAGCCTCAAAGGCTGTCATCAAGTAGCATTTGCGATTACTTCTTTGTCCTTGGCTTTAGCTGCTGGGTCTGGAGGGGTAACAGGGGGTCTGGTCTGGGGTATTTTTCTGTCTAAATAGTCGGCTATGTTTGAGCTTCCTAGGACTATTTTGTCACCATCGACACAATGCTGGGACTTGTCCTAAAAATAAAAACATTTTTTTTATTTTGCTAATAGATATTTTTGAGACACCCTGTATAAAGTACATTTTTTTTTAGTCTACGATATAAATATAAAATAAAAATCAAATATATTCTTACCTTTGGGGTGGATTTTCAGGTACCAGTCTGGTTTGCTTAAAGATTAATGTTAACAACGTCGTGTGGAAGGTTCTTCGCTTTTAAACCAACCTGGCTCTGTGAGCGAACTCTCGCAGAACTTCATGGAGTATACCCCTCAAAAGTCCATCGACTCTTGGTGGCTCAACAGAACCTAGAAATAATATATCAGAATTATTATTATGGTATTAAGTGCATATTCTGACTCTTGTTCGACCTCCAAACATTATGGACGTCTCGTAGAAAACTACAGAGGTATTTTCCGGTGTGGCGGTTGGAGGTGCTGTATGGGCGTTTTTACCTTCGGGGACCGATTAAAGATTTACGCCAAATTAACGGCATCTTCTTCTGAGTAAGCGCTGTCAGCGAAGATTCCTATTGCCTGATGTTGCTTTGCTTTCTCTGCTGTTGGTCCCGTTGCAAGACGATTAACCAGCTCTCCCCTTCCGACTATGCTTTTTAGGGCTTGGTACGTGGAAAATCTGTATCGTCGAGATTTCTGCTCCCAGAAATTCCGGTTCAAATTATTCAAATATTTACTTTGGTTCGATACGAAATAATAATCGATTCAATGCATAAATTGTAGCTGTCAATCAAAAACTGCTACTGGTATTGTGCATAACCTTCACCGTCACTTGCTGACGCTTCCATTAGAGGACTCCACCGTCCTCGGCCGTTACAAAAACACGTGCACACCGCTAACATTAAAAACATCAGGTTTTTAGGAATCTTCACTCACAGCGCTTAGTTCCAGAAGAAAGATGCTATCAATTTAGCGTGAGTCTTTTCTTGATCCCCAAGGGCACAGAAACGCCTGTACAAATCCTTCAGCTGCCTACCCGGGGACGCTATGTAGCCTCCTACGAAACGTGACCGCACAACTTGAAGATCGCTGAGAGACTGTTGCCTGATGTTTTTAAAATTTGGTGGTGTGCACGTGTTTTGGTTACAACCGAGGATTTGGTGGCGCCTCCGCTTGAAGCGTCAGTTATGACAGTAAGGAGAAGGTCCGGAAGGGGGAGAGCTATGAATTGGACAAGAAGGACCAGAGCCAAATTTAAATAAGATAAAAGAAATTGCAGATCCTCGAGTTAGGCCTTTATACAGTATAATCCTTTCTGATTTGTAAAAAAAAAATTAGAGTAAAATTTAATAGGAGCTTAAGAAAAGATTTTTTTAAATAAATAGGCTGGCTATGTGTCTGACTTTACTTTCAATGTCTAACTACTTACTTGTACTATTTGTACTTGTTTAAAGTATGTGAATGAAAATATTGATACTTATAATTTGGAGGGAGACACACGTAAACAAAAAATACTGAAATAACAGAGATATAATTCTTTCAGCTTGTCCAAATCAGAGAGATGTTGCAGTGGATGCGTGATTCTTTTCTCTTTCACATCCGCGGATGCGAATTTGGAAGAGGTCTGCACATCCGCGGATGCGGATGCCGATCTGCAGCCAAAACTCTAAGTGTGGGTAACGGTAAGAAAAAAGACAGTTATATTAAGTACTTGTTTGTATTACAAACAATAGCGAAGACGTATGACATCGTCACCAATTCACTGAAGTCAAAACAAAAACAAAAATTATTGCTTTTCGATTGGCTAATCCAACACGTGCGGTCGACACGCGCGCCGCTCGCCGGGCCCCGCCAATTTCTTTCTTGTCGTGACCTGCCACATCCGCATCAGCCCGGGCCATCGATTTATGCGGATGCAGATGCAGAAGTTTAAATGATGCGCATGTTCCTGCATATGCAGATGCAGATGCGAATATTCGCAACATCCTGGCCTAAATTCAGGACCCTCACATCACAACTTTTGAATTGTTTGGTATTTTCATGAAAGTTTGAGGACTTTAGTAAGACAACATAAACCAAATTTTGGCAAGGAATGACAAAAAAATAAATGTCAAATAGACAGATGAGTGGCATTTAAATAAAAAAATTAAATGGAAAGGGGGTCTTGTGGCACATCATCTTAAAGCTCTGACGAGTGCTTTATAACCCCAGGATATAAAGTAAAAAACCTTTACCTACTACAAAATAGCGGTACTTTAAGAAAATAACCTGAATACCTCATTTAGATGTATATTTCGAACCTAATAAAGCCTGACTACACTTAATGTGGAATTTTCTTAAAGCTCTTTTAAGGATTTATTTAATATTGGATATAATATGCAGGGTCGGACAAAAGTTAGGTTTTTAATGACGTACCTGATTTATGTGCAGCACCATTAAAAAGATATCTAAATTCTATTAGTTTTTGGGTATATATGGAAAGGTAAATCAGGTATTTCAGGTTATTTTAAAGTACCGCCGTTTCGGGGTAGGTAAAGGTATTCTAATTTAAGACAATCCTTTTTTGACTTCTGGGCCTTTGGGTCATGGAAGTATGACAAAATCGGGTGTGATAAAAATTGATGTTTTTATTTAATACCTACATTACTATGTGATAAAGCCTATAATAAAAATTTGTAAAACAAAAATTTATAGGTTCTAAAGTTCTTTGTTCAAATTAACAATATGTTTGGAATATTCTTTAAAATTTAAATACTTAAATTCGTAATTATAGTTATTAGCAACCTTCTTTCTCACCTGCAGAAAGGTGTTGTGTCGACATGATGTTTCACCTTCACTGTACTGATTGGGACTGAATATATTTGTGATCGTATTAAAATACTTTTATATGGCTACTTATTTTTCAGCATGTTTGTGCTTATTTAGCTATAAAGATAAGATAGCCGTTTAGTGGATTTTTTATCACGATTAATTAGCATTATTTTTAATTGTTAAATAATTTTTGTCCTTGGGCAGAGGACAAGCATACGGTAGCACTTAAAATATTTTTCGTAAGGACCACACGTCAAAATACTTCTATTTTTTCAACATCACGAATATCTTGGTATTCCATTGTCTTAGTTATTTAATAAACAAAGTTTCAGTTATTATTGGGTTCGTTCGTAGATCAGTTAGAAACTATCAGAAACCGTCAGACGCGTGCGCATTTTATTAAAAGCGTTCGTAGAGAAGAAATCCCAAACTGCTGATCAAAAATCGCCTGTTTGCAGACATCCACTTTTCGTTGTGAACTAGTTTCCAACGGTCAAAATAATCTGCTGATTTTGTAGAAATTTTTATTTGGAGACATGCACAATGACCATTACTGTGATTTCATTTGATTTTACATGTTTGTTCGTTCGTAGGTGGTTACAATCAGTGGCGGCTCGCGGGTCTAAAAACAGGTGTGGTGCAGGAAGGGAAAAAACGCATTCACCATTTTAGCAAAATTGAAAATACTCAACTTAAAATGTCAAAATAAAAAGTCTTAATATCTAAACTTACCTAAATTTTATACACCAAATCAATCCTTCTATCTTTTAATGCAGCAAATTTATCAATTATATATTCATAAAATGGTTAAGTTTTTATCAGTTCCTGTAGAAGCTCCTTTTGAATTGAGATATTGGCCAAAGATAAAAGTCTATCTTGGGATATAGTGTTTCTTAAGAAAGTTTTTAAACGCTTAAGACAAGAAAAACTCCGTTCCACTGACACGCTTGTCGACGATATCGTTAAAATTAGCGAAAAAAGTTTATACGCCTTGGTAAAAATGTCTTTATTTGCGCCAACTTGTTTCACTAATTGCTGCGATGAAATATTTCTATAACTTTCATCAGCAAATATTAGGTCAAGTTTATTTTTGAGCCGCTGATTTTTGGAAATGATTTGGCATATATCTCCAATAAATTTTGAAAAGAATCAGTGGGAAAAGTTTGGTTATACTGGCGAAACTTTGCAGTATCAGCAAGACAAAGAAATTGTAGTTTGTAACAATCTTCGAATCTTCCTTCCATTTCTATTAAAATATGATCTAATATTTCATAGAGAAGTGCTCTGTACTGTCCTTTAATTTCTTCCTGTGAAAAATCACTGTCGCTAATAATACTCAAACGGAAACAATCGAAATAATACGTGAAAACCAAGGAAACGACCAAAACCTATACTATCTTTTTAAGGCTAGCGATTTACCAAGCAATACACCTGATACTCCCACCCGCGATTCCGGCTACCGGCAAGTATAGCGTTGTCATGGAGCGTCAAAGCGTAAACAAAACCCCGCATGAGGTGTATACTTCGGTCCGTTTTATATTTGCAATACAATTGTCGCGTTGCCGAAAGAGGAGGAAAGCGACTCGCGCCAGCGGTTAATTTATATGCTAGATTTTTCATGGCGAATTTTACAAATAAGGAATAGAAATGAGAAAAATATTTAATATGGAACCCCTTCCTCATTTTAAAATAGCCAGTGACATCTATGTATAATGCGCAAAACTATTTTTATAGTTGCGTAAAAACGCCGCAAAACTATTGACAACATTGGCTCAGTTGCCAGTTTTGCTGCATGTGGTGAAGTGAGCACCTGCTACTTTCGAAAAGTTTTGTTTACAAAGTGTTTTGTCCTATAAAATTAATTTTATTTAGTGGTAAGTAATTTCTGGGTATTTTAGTAGTTGAATAAAGGCTTTGTTCTTATTGTTTTGTCATTGAAATACCATATTAATAAGTTTTAAAATATATCTAACCTATTTTTCTAAAACCATGTGTTGTTTTTAATATGGACCTCTCTTGCTGCTGGTATTATGGAACCAGGTTCCATATTAAATACAAGGAGTTCCATATTATATGCACATATTTTATTTATGCAATTAACAAGAGTTTATTGTCGTAGTCTTGCCAGTATGCCGCGGACACTATTAAAAGCACCGAAGGAAAGTCGTTCGCCAGGAGCGTCCCGTCGTAAAACTTGGGAAAAGCAAGCAATGATTAGTGCGATTGTTGCCGTACGTGAAAAACAATGGGACTCAAAAAGGCTGCTAAGCATTTTAATGTGCCCAAAACAACATTACAACGTTTCGTTACTAGGACGGAGTCTTCTGCTGAGGAATTAGTCGAAAAAAGTTAGGAAGAAAGCCTGTGTTGCCAGATTACCTAGAAGAACAGTTAGTTCAATATTTACTCCTGATGGAAAGCAAATACCACGGATTGACTCGTAAAGATGTAAAAGTAATGGGTTTTCAGTTAGCCGAGCGCAATAATCTAAAGCATCCATTTGGTGCTAAAGGAGAAGCAGGACGTGCATGGCTAGATCATTTTTTGCGTCGACACCAGGACAAGCTTTCTATTCGCAAACCTACGGGTACTTCAATTTCAAGAGCTAATGGTTTTAATAGGATATCCGTTAATAAGTTTTTTGATCTTCTAGAAAACGAATATGAAAAGCATAAGTTCACGGCCAATCGAGTTTTTAATGTGGACGAAACTGGTCTCTCAATCGTTCAAACAAAAATTCCTCAAATTATTGGAATGAAAGGTAAAAGGCAAATTGGAGCATTAACTGCAGCTGAAAGAGGGTCAACAATGACAGTCATATGTTGCATGAGTGCTGCTGGCACATTTATACCACCGATGCTTATTTTCCCCCGCAAAAATATGTCGGATAATCTTATGAGAAATGCACCACTTGGCTCAATTGGAAGATGCCATCCCTCAGGTTGGGTCCAAAGCAACTTATTTCGTGACTGGTTTTTACATTTTATAGATCATGTTAAGCCTTCTGTAGAGTCTCCAGTGTTGTTAATCCTAGATGGGCACTATTCGCATACACGAAACATTGAAATTATAGATCTAGCCCGGCAGAATCATGTAACCATAGTAAGTCTACCACCACATACTACACACAAACTCCAGCCCTTAGACAAAACATTTATGGGGGCACTAAAAACCCATTACAGTGAAGCTGTTCGGGTTTGGATGCGTCATGTTCAGCGGCCGCTTGGACCTTACGATATTGCGGAACTGTTTAACCAAGCGTATGTTCAATGCCAAACTGGTTCAATAGCAATTAATGGTTTTTCCAAGACCGGACTATTTCCTTGCAATCGACAAATCTTCACAGATGCCGATTTTATTGCAGCTGAACACCAAGGCGAGGCACTAACTGATGCCTCTATTGAAAATGAGAATCTTGCTTCTCCTGCTGGTTTAAACTTATCAACACAAATAATTTTGCCTGTTGATATTACTCCAGTTCCGCAACCAAAAGAAAAATGTCCAACAGAGGGCGAAAAGCTTCTTCTGCTGCAGTGATTACCAGTTCGCCTTACAAAAGTGAATTAGAGGAATCTGCTAAGAAAAGAACAGTAAAATCAATAAATTCTTGTCTTAACCAAGAGCAGAATCCCACACCTAGTACTTCCCGTGGTAAAGTTGGGCCGACAAAAAAGCTTTGAACAAAAAAGACCTACAAAGCGTATATCAAAAAGGAAAGAAGAATCAGACTCATCTGAGGAAGGGGATGACATCAGCGTCGTTACCCATTCATCTAGTGACCCAGAAATCCATTTTGGAAAACAACCCAATTCAAATAATGATGCTGTTTGTATTTTTTGTGATGGGAAATTTTCCGAGGATACAAAAGGTGAACTATGGGTGCAGTGCATTATGTGCGAAATGTGGTCCCACTGTGACTGCGCAGACTGCGAAGAAGATCATTACATTTGCGATTTTTGCCGATAAATTTATCTATGTTTTATTTTTTATTCAACAAAATACTATTTTTGTGTTTTATTAGCCTAGTATAATGAGATACATTTTATTTTTGATAATTATATGGATTTATTTTCGGGGTCCATATTATCAGCATATTTTTCGCCGAGGAAAAATTGTACGCTTTTGAGAATTTTGTATTTTTTAAGAACCTATATAATAAATGTTAGTTTTTATATTAATTATTATAAATTATTTATCAAACAACCAATTAATGTTTAATTTTTGTTTATAGTATAATATGTTTTTTTTTATGTTTTATTATTTATTTTTGGTGAAGTGGCACTTCACTTACTATACCTGAATAGCTGCCACTGGTTACAATTTCAACATTTTAGCCATATTTAGTGTGTTTTCAGTCTTTGGTTTTAGAAATTATTTTAATTTTTTTAATGTTAATTAGGCTATTTCCATACATCTTTTTAAAAATTTGGCGGCTTTGTTTCAGTTCGTATTTTACGTCATGCCGTTCGCAGGGTTAAAAATTCCCAACTAATTAGAAATTCATTTTAAACTAAGCATGTGCATTAGAAAATTGGAAATTGGTTAGAAATTTTGCTCTATTGCCTCCTGAAGAAAAGTAGCATAGTTCAAAGAGTTCATATTGTAAACTATCAACAAACAAATCAGGTAAAATACCTTAGAAAAGTTACACAACCTACATACATAATTATCTATTATACGCTATTAACGTAAGTATAATTCGTCCTCGTGCAATTTCCAACAGAGAAACACGTGTACATACGTTAAAACTTGAGATGCCCCGAACTTCCCACTTAGTCGTTTTTTTCATTTTTAGATTATCTTGACTGTTGGACCAACTGATAACTTATTTTCTTCTCACTTATGAGATTACGTTAGTATTTAGGGTTTGAGCCTTTATTGACTGCGCCAAGATAATTTATTATAAAAATTATAAGAATTTTTATTATAAAAAAACGCTCAATTATTTATGTGTTTTAATTAATGTATTGATGATTACCATGTAAAGGTGCGTCCAGATTTGGACCACGACCTGCAACCGTACCTCGTCGCGAACCACGTTGCGAACAGAGATCTCGCAACTAAAGAAACCCATTGCGTACAGAAATCTCGCAACTACAAAAACGGCCCCGTCCAGATTTGTACAACGAACTGCAATCGTACCAAGTCGCTAACATATCTGTGTGTATAAGTGTTGCAGCTTGAGGTTCGTCACAATCTAGACCTTGTCAGTAAATTAACATCCAACCACATTCGCTGCTTCCAATCTCGCACTGCAACCATTTATGCGATCCATATTGTGGACCGAGGCAAACCACGAGATGCAACACTCATCATGTTAACGCGGCGTTCATTCCGACGTTCAGATGTGTTCGCGACGTAGTACAGTTGCATGTCGTGTTTCAAATCGGGACGCACCTTAAGAAGTAAGAACATAACTCTAAAAGGTACAATATTTGTGTTAGTTTATTTTAGAAATCGTTTTAAAGCTAAAAAATACATAAAAACCTATTATTTTAGTTTAAAATCAAAATATGTTGCTCAAAATCATACTAGCAGTAGGATTAACCGTTCCCTATAGGGAATTCAAATTAAGGAGCACAGTGTTGCAATTCGGTCAATTAGCTGATAAAACTGAGTATCTAGATTAAAATTGTCAAAAATATTTACCAGATTTACCGAAATATACAATTTTGGGTTTGTGTCTCGGCTAGAAGCGAAAGCACTTTTGAAAACAAGGCATTACATTTCAGACAAAGTATTAGGCATCATTGTCTAAAAACCTAATAAAACAAAAAGTAGTTACCAGCTAACGTTCCGCGTAATTTTATATAAAGTGACAAAACGTAGGTTCTTGAATATTTACACTTAAACTGCAGGCATAACAAATCCGACTTTGCACCACCTTTTGCTTCATGCCAGAATTTTTTACGGAATCTATGATGACAACCACCAGAACACTTAGCACAAATTGTAGACTAATGACGATTTCGACTGGGCTGCACCGTTTTTATTCGACTGCTCTCGGAGAGAGCAACTGCTCGTATACAGTGTTGCATTTGCACGGTGCTGGAGCGAACCGAGCGAACTCGAAAAGGGAAGTCGAAAAACCAAACCTGTTCAATTCGCTCTCCATTTATCAGCTGTTCGGCTGCGTGTATTTGAGGTTAGTTTATACAGAACCGACCCATGAGACAGTTCCAAAGTAATTGCACTGAGTGCTAGTTTATGAACTTGCTCTGATGCAGCTGAACAAAAACCAATCCGCACCTGGTCAGTGCAAAGCGAGTCGAACACGCACTTAACATCGCTCTTTCTTGGTTCCTACCAGTCGAAATTGTGATTCTGTTTGAGTTCGCATTGAGTGCGGCTTAGTGCGGCCAGTCGAAATCGTCATAATTCTTCTTGTATTTTTTATTGCATTAACTCGATAATTTTTTTCAAAAAACACGATATTAACTGCCTCAACAAAGAAAAACTTGACTATTAATTGTCATGAACTCTTATACTAGTTCAAAATTATGCCGATAGGGGTTTTTAACAATGTTGCAACCTTAATTTTAATTATCTATTTGATGTAAAGGTAGGCGTCCACTAGAGCACAACACATAAATTCTCTGCTATCTGTTCCGATGCGACGCGCTTCTAATGGACGTACTTTGACTTGTTTACAAGCCAGACAAGGTGCCAGCAGCTCGGCCCGTCCGTCTCTAGTGGACGCCCACCTTAGAAGTGCGTATATCTTTAGATTGAGAACTTGTTTGGGAAGGTCTTAACTTTTCTTCAAACCTCCAAATCTTCATATCCACTATTAGTGAATATAATTAAGCTCCAAAGGATCAACTATTTGCCTTAGAGTACGATTTCGTTTATGCCTCGGGAGGCATCTTAAACATAGGTCAACATACACAGTGTAACGTCTCACTGTGTGCACTGGCAAGGCAAGTACTGCCGTAGCTGCCGTTCCCGGAGTTGCGGCATTTAACCGCTGGTAATAATAATTTAATTATAATTTTCGGCGGTTTTCATATACCTAGATATAAAAAACCGCCGGCGGTCGTTTAAGCCAGTGCTAATGTTTAAACCTGTATCTTATTATAATTTTTTTTTTCAGAGATCAATGAAGATCCAGAAGGAAAAGTATACGTAACCGCCGAAAGTAAGTTCAATACCTTGGCGGAACTAGGTGCACCATCATTCGATGCTTTCCGATGGTCTCATAACTCAGTTGCTGTATCCAGCGCCGAAACATAACGAAACCTACAGTGTTTCCTCTCCAGTCCTGAACCGGATGAGTGGGAGATCAACCGGACTGACATTGTTATGAAACATAAGTTGGGCGGTGGACAGTACAACGTCTTCGAAAAAGAATTTTAGGTCAGCTGATTTTTTGATATGTTGTTCTCCTTTCTCTTCTGCATTTTTGACATATCAGTGACAGTTCTATAAGTTTGTTTCAACAGAATGTTGGAAACATGTTTGCAACAATTGTAAAAACGCAGGAATTGCTACAAAAATTAGTCAGAAATATTGGCAACAGTTTTCTGCTGGAACGAAAAATAAACAAGGCGTGCATACTGCTTATATGTCAATACAAAAGAGGTTATGTTAAAAATTTGTCAGTAATGTTTGAAGAAAGTTTGCAAACTTTTCAAACAGTTTTCAACATGTTTCCTACATCTTAAAACTACTGCTGGAACAACAAACAATTGTATAATGCTACAAACATGGCACTGCTGGAACGACAAATTTGACGTGCGCATGATCCGAACGGTTGCAAACATTTCTGACAGCCTGCTGGAACAAACCTAATATGTCAATTTGACAGCTTTATATGTCAAGGTCATAGCTGGACGCCAAGGCAACCGCTACCGCTAACCAGACAGCCGAGGATCTACCCGAAAGAGGAGGAGAACAACATATTAAAAAATCAGTCAACCTAAAATTCTTGTTTTCTCGACGTTGCTACCTCCCGTACTAATATTTCCATTTTTCCATATCAACTGTAGACAGACCATCCTGTTTTTATTTTTATTACTTTATTTTCAGGTATAATATGACAGTAGCTGTAAAGACACTAAAGGAAGATACAATGGCACTAAAAAGACTTTTTAGAAGAAGCCGCCATTATGAAAGAAATGAAACACCCCAACCTAGTGCAACTCATGGGAGTTTGTACTAGGGAACCGCCATTTTATATTATTACGGAATTTATGAGTAAAGGTACGATTCTTTTGATGCATACTTATTACCAAACAAATAGGAAAGAAAATGCGCAATATTTATAACGTATTTTTTACAGGTAACCTGCTAGATTATTTAAGGAACGGAAACAAAGAACAAATTGATGCGGTAGTACTGATGTATATAGCAACACAAATAGCGAGCGGTATGAGTTATTTAGAAAGTAGGAATTTTATTCATAGAGATTTAGCGGCCAGAAATTGTCTGGTAGGGGAGAATCATCTGGTAAAAGTGGCAGATTTCGGTTTGGCAAGACTGATGAGGGATGACACGTATACTGCCCATGCAGGTAAGGGATATTCATAAATGTCTATAGTATGGGATTTAAATTAGAGGCGATCTTCACACATCTGCTTACCGAGTATCAAGAATATTAGAATGTCTAATAAATTATGCCAAGAAAATGAATAATTAAAAAAGTTATCAAATATTTTTGACTCACCCTGTATAATATCTGAGTATTCTTAAGTCTTTTTTAAAATATTATTAATAAAATATGCCCCATGAAGAATTATTGGTATTTCAAATTTCAAAGAGCAAAAACCGTAACTAATTTTTTTTTGTTTGGTTGTTTCTGTAATTAAACCATAGATAACCTACATTAAGATCCGCAGTGGCAAGAAGCATTTTTCGGATTTTTACGCCCTGCGCGCAGTAAACAAATGAATGGGTGGACGAACATGCGCACTTAAAAGCCGTGGGAAAATACAAACACCGGCACCCCCTACCCTTCGTCCGCGGTCTGACCCGTGACGCTCATTAGCTACCGTACCGAACAGAAAACCAGGACGCCGTCAACAAATTCTTTCCGATAATGCGGATAGTTTATTTGGCGCCGGGTGCGTTTACCCTCAACTGGCTTGCGCACAAACCGGTTTTTTTCGCCCATGAAATGTAACTTTTGTTTCGCGTAGGGTTATAACATTGGCAATCCATCGAGATCAGTGAATTAAACCAATGATTTTGTATAGGAAAAGAAAAGTGTATCTTTATTTCTACGTGTATTTTTTTTGTTTGTATGTGAGTAACTATTTTATGCAGCATGTTGTCGTCAAAATAAAGTTTCAAAGCTTCCTACTCAGTTTTTGTCCCTTTAGGTTTACGAAGATGCAAAATCATTTTTTCCCTGTTCGTGTATATTAAAAAGGTTTAAAGTACCATCTGTAACCACTGCTTCCATAATTAACTTTAGATGTGCTAAAGGTGCTTTATCATCATGATTCATTTTTAGTTGGTTCATACACTATTTTGACTGCCTCCACTTCTTTCTCTTCTTGTTCTTAACATTCAGTTCCAATATCACTTAAGTAATAATTATTATTATCAATATCCTTATATTTTCCTCATGTTGTCTTTTATTCTCTTTTAGTTCCTTTCAACTTCAGTATTCTTTTTTGAAAGACATGTCTATTTTTGTTACGCAAACAACAACACGGGTAGCCGGCGACCCCAAACATATATAATTCAGGTAATTAACTTCTGCGGCATACGTTATTTGCTGTGGTAATAGTAACAGCCAACCTACAAAGGTAGGCATAGCAGCAATAAAGACAACTTTTGCAAGAAATATGCCTAAAATATTATTTGGTGGGGTCACGGGCAATCCCGTGTTGTCGTTTAAGGGTTAATGCCAAAAGAAAACAAACAATAAATAACCTGGTACTACACTACTCAAAGAATTATCGCATATGCTCGATTTCTTCCATAAGCTTCAATACAAAAATGCTTTCATTAAAATGGCCATATCTCTTTTAATTATTAAGATATCAAGACAATTAAAAAATAAACTGTTAAGAAAACGTAAAGCTATAACTTTATATTAACCATTGTTTTTACTGTTAGCAATAAATCCTACGGGGTGATAAAAAAAATTGACAAAATGCATAATTTTTAATCGCCCTATATAATGTGCTGTTAAAAGGAGAAATCTCATTTGTTAATAATTTATATCCTTACCCATTTCTGATATTTTATAATCACAAATTTGACTACTCCCTTTCAACAGCACATCATACAGGGCGATTCAAAATTATCCATTTTTTCAATTTTTTTTTATCACCAGTCAAGTAAAAACAATGGTTAATATAAAGTTATAGCTTCACGTTTTCTTAACATTTTATTTTTTTAATTGTCTTGATATCTTAATAATTAAAAGAGATATGGCCATTTTAATGAAAGCATTTTTGTATTGAAGCTTATGAAAGAAATCGAGCATATGCGATAATTCTTTTGAGTAGTGTAGTTAGGACTACTATGGCTGGCTGCCTCAAAATTACGGTGTCTCCAAATAAATGAATAACCCGAGTCACGATTAAAACGGCGACACGTGTTTCATCCTTGGTAGGAATGATCACATCCGCTATAATTCACTAATCAGCGCAATACTTTTGTTTACATAATATATTTAATATAAATTATTTGTCATCTGGTAAGCAGAATTCTGTCGTTTCTAATTCGGAAATAACTTGCGTGACAATAAAAACGTTTTTATTGTGCCAAATTCTTTTCTTTTTTTTTTAATTCATTAAATTCGTTATTTTTTATAGGTGCCAAATTTCCTATCAAATGGACCGCACCAGAAGGTTTAGCTTATAACAAATTTTCCACAAAATCGGACGTATGGGCGTTTGGTATTCTTTTATGGGAAATTGCCACCTACGGAATGTCACCATATCCAGGAGTAGATCTGACAGATGTGTATCATATGCTTGAGAAAGGTAGGTTTTTAAAATAAAATCTATACTAATGAATAAACATATACTAGAAGGGAATGAAAATTCGATAATAAGTTTTTCATTTTCGTTTCATTTATTGTAAAGGTATAATAGACAAGAAATTTTAGAATATATATTAGGTTATTGATGAGTGACGACAGCAGTTTCTTAATTTAATTTTTTTTTATTAATAGGTTACAGGATGGAAATACCACCTGGCTGCCCTCCAAAGATCTACGAATTAATGAGGCAATGTTGGCAGTGGCATGGCAAATGACAGGCCAACTTTTAAGGAGATTCATCATGCGTTGGAAAATATGTTTCAGGAATCAAGTATCACAGAAGGTAACAAAGCTGTGTATTTGCATCCTTAAAAGTTTTATTATTATATTCAATATTTTTAATTTTTGTTTTCATTAAACCGTGTATACACAGTGTCTAAAAATTACGATTTCTTTATCAAAAAAAAAATCACACATAGTTAAATCTATATGGAGAACATGGTGGCCATTTGACTAGTGTGTTGATTAGCGTGCATATACCAAGAAAAATTGGTTATGTTTTTACAAAAAAATCAATTTTAATTCTGATGGCTTACATCAACCTATATTGATGTAACAAGTCTCTTCTAAAATTGTGTACACATATTTTTCCGGACACCTATATCATTTTATTGTGTTTAAGGAGTACTATATTTAAGTAGTACAAAATAAGCAATATAGTTTTTATATCTTTTTAATTATTTGTTTATTATTGCAGAAGTAGAAAAACAACTACAGGGAAATGAATTACCCATTCCTATGGGAACACCGCACATGTCCTATAAGAAATCACACACTCGGGAAGCACAGGGAATATTCATGGTTTAGTAGGACTATCGGATCAAAATTCTACAGGTAAATTACAATTATCTTCTAAGTTTAAAATTTGTGTTTTTTTTAATTTAGGTTATAATCATAAAAAATAATTGCTATATGAACTGTAATAATTTTAGATAATTTAAATAGTATGGCGACGAAATTGACAACTTTTATCGGGGGAGCGGCTAAGAATAGTTTGGTACAAATGAGAAGAACGACTAATAAGAAAGGGAAAACGGCCCCCGCGCCCCCTAAGAGAACTAGGTAAGTGATCATTTTGCATGTAAATCGAAAACAATTCATTTTTTTTGCTAATTAATTAAATTTTCAATGATAACGGATACCATAGTGCTGATGATGCCAGATGCCTATAAAATAATTTTAAGCAAGGGGGTCGAGGGATACAGTATTTTAAAGCTTCTGACGAGGTAATTTATAACCCTAGAATATAAAAGTGATATCTTTACCTACTACAAAATGGGGATAATTTAAAAATTACCAAAATACCTGATTGGAATAGCCGTATTTCCTGAAACTAATAAAGTTAGATGTACTTAATGTGGTATTTTCTTAAAGCTCCTTTAAACATCTTTTTAATAGTGATACTACTGATAATATACAGGGTAGAATAAAAAGTGTATATTTTTTTTTAATGAAGCATCTTGTATATTATATTACCAATATTAAGATCTTTAAAAAGCTTTAAGAAAATACCCCATTAAGTACATCTAACTTTATTAGTTTCGGAAATATGGCCATCCCAATCAGGTATTTGGGTAATTTTAAAAGTACCGCAATTTTGTAGTAGGTAAAGATTGTGAAGATATTGGCTTTATATTCTAGGGTTATAAATTACTCGTCAGGAGCTTTAAAATGATGTATTACTTGACCCCCTTTTTCATTTAAGAACTTTGGGGTGGGGCCCTGGTGGTTAAGGGATGCCGTAGCACGTTAAATGAGCTAAAACGCGATCTGCTGCCGTTTTTTAAATATTTGTTTGAGGAAAAAAGTTGTATATTGAAAAGTTTCTTAAAATGATCCAAAGATTATCGGAAAGTTGGTTATTTTTACGGTTTTTTTAATTTTGGGAATTTTAATGTCTTAATTATTACCATTACCAAAAATCAATTAACTTTCCGATAATCTTTGGATCATTTTAAGAAACTTTTCTATGTACAACTTTTTCTCAAAACAAATATTTAAAGAACGCCAGCGAATCACGTTTTAGCTAATTTAACGTGCCACGGCATCCTCTTAAGGGGTTGAAGGTACGCCCTTCAATTTTTTGTAAAAAACGTTCTTTCTTAATAAACATCTTGACGTGCTTCGGCGATTTTCTCTGATCTGTCTCTTTTGCCGATAAAACTTGAGTGGTAAGTTTTTTAATAGAACACCCTGTATAATACATTTTCACGATTGTAAATCCAAGATGGCCGCCGATACAATATGGCGGATTACATATTACTTCACAACAACCCTAATATGCGTATCAAATAAAAGAGTTTGGTTGGTAGAATAGAGCTCGCTATGAAAAAAATGAAATCCAAGATAGCCATCGCCACAAAATGGCGGATTACATATTTTTCACAACTACCTCAATATGGGTATCTAATGAAAGAGCTTGATTAGTAGAATAGAGCTCGTTCTGAAATTAATAAACGTAATATATTGATAAGTATCATCTAACAACAAAACTAAAAACTTGAAAATAAATTATATAATACAAATTGTGTCCTAGCTAGCCAGATTGCACCAACCTTCTCATTAATCTGGGGTATTGATCGGACAAATGTAAAAGCGTTGGGCGGAGCGTATCCAGAGTAAATATTATGATACAAATTTCACATTCACTACAATTTTATTATTTGTCTGCTCAATACTCCAGATTGATGAGAAGATTGGTGCGATCAAGTAGCTAGGACTTACCTATCTATTTTTTAAGCGCTTAGTACATAGCCTACATAGTTTTTATTGTAATAAAACCATTTTCTTTAATATATAATTTATTTTAAGTTGATCTGCAATTATTGAAAAATATGTAAAAAAGATGTTTAGTTTTCGTTGGATAACATTCTGTAGGTACTGGTATATTACAACAAAATTGTGCAATCCTAATTTTAAATGATTAAATAACCCCACATACACACTTGTCATCCATATATCACAGTGATCATCCATATATCACAACCCGCCCACTAACAACAACTAACCATCCACGTGTGCGATAACACATCACCGAATTATCTTTGCAGCTTGCTGTCTTCTTGCAGCTCCTTCCGCGACAGCACCTTCGACGACCAGTGCCAGGGGGATCACGGCCACGACGATGGATCCGAACTAAATGGTATAATTAAAAAACGATTCAAAGGTATTTTTGATTTGATTTACGTGGTTTGAGCTCGTGTTTTTGGTTTCTTGGCTTGAATTGGTGGGATGATGATTTATTGAGGTTTTTAGCTAACATTTTTAGGTTCTACTAACTATACAGGGTGATTCAAAATCGATCACGAAACTTAAGGGGTGATTCTACTTGACAAAATAAGAATAGAGCTTCAAATATATTTTTTTCATTGTCATTCGTTTTTCGGGTTACAAGCCGTCAAAGTTCAATTTTTTATTTTGTTTTTTCGCCATATTAAATTTTTTTTAAGCAATCCAGTTGATATTTGGCACACAAATCGAGCTTTGCAGATTCTAAAATTTAAGACAAAAGTACTTTTTTAAATACCGCCAGAGGGCACTTTACCTAAAACTTAAACTTTATTTACATCATAACTTTTTTATTTTGACAGATATCGCAAAGCTGGGGGCGCTATTTTATAGACAATCAAAAACTTTAAAAATAAAGTACTTTTTATTAATGTCGATAAACCTTACCGTGTAGGCACCAATAGACATGAAAGTTTTCATCAATTTTAATCAAATTACTACATACATACGGGTGTCCAGTAACTGAACCGACAAACTTTAACGGGGCGATTCTACTACAGAAATTTAGAAAAAACTTCATATAAACATATGTCCTAAACGTCTTAGTTTTTAAACTACGGTGTGTTAAATATTTAAAAAAACTACCTTTTTTTTAATCTAAAGACATATGTTCATATAAAGTTTTTTTCTTATTTTTGGTTGTAGAATCGTTTGGTTAAGTTGTCGGTTGAGTTACTGGACACCCTGTATGTATGTAGGTAATTTGATTGAAATTGATAGAAAAAAAACTTCATATAAACATATGTCCTAGACGTCTTAGTTTTTGAACTACGGTGTCTTAAGTATTTAAAAAAAACTTTTTGTCGGTTGAGTTACTGGGCACCCTGTATGTATGTAAAACTTTAATGTCTATTGGTGCCTAAACGGTTAGACTTATCGACTTTAATAAAGAGTACCTTTATTTTTCAAGTTTTTGATTGTCTATAAAATGGCTTCTCAGCTTTGCGATATCTATCAAAATAAAAAAGTTTTGATGTAAATAAATTTTAGTTTTTAGGGTAAAGTGCCCTCTGGCGGTATTTAAAAAAGTATTTTTTGTCTTAAAATTTTAGGATCTGCAAAGCTCGATTTGTGTGCCAAATATCAACTGGATTGGTTAAAAATAAATGCAATATTGCGAATAACCCAAAATAAAAATTAAACGTTGACGGCTTGTAACTTGAAAAATAATGACATTTTGAAAAAAATTATATGAAGCTCTACCCTTATTTTGTCAAGTAAAATCACCCCCTTAATTTTCGTGATCTATTTTTGAATCACCCTGTATTTGTACAGAAAGAAAAAAGATATAAATGCCTGTTTATACTGAGTGTTTCCAAAACAAACTATAAACGTTGGGTCAAAAGTCAACAAAATTTGAAAGACATCACAATTCAAAGATAGTTTTTTTTATTTTTGTTTTGTGTTTTTATTTATTGTAGAAAATGTACTTTTTTTAAATGGGACACCCTGTATATTAATATCACTTTCAAGAAAACACATGTGATATATCCAATTTTGTAGTTTCTGAAATATGGTTATCCTCAGAATTTAATCAGTTAACTGGTATTTTTAAATAAAACATCCTGTATATGTGCATTTACCGACTAAATAAATATTTTAAAGAGCTTTAGGAAAACACATTACATTTGATATGTCTATCTCTTATAGTTTGGAAATATGGCCATCCAAATCTTAAAAATAGATATATTGTCTATTTTTTTCTCTAACACTCAAACTTGGGGCTTATAGCTTAGAGATTTAATGAAAATTTAATATAATTTTTTTTAGATTTGGATGGTCATATCTTCAAAACTATGAGAGATAGACGCAGCAAATTTGCTATTTTCCTTAAAGCTCTTTAAAAATCTATTTAATATTAATGCAATATGCAATATACAGGGTCTTGTTTAAAAATGCCAGTTTACTATCAAATTCCTAGGCGATGGGCTTCACAGAGCCCGAAATCCATTAACCACCGAATATATCACATGTGGACTTTTCTTTAAAGCTCTTTTGCTAGATCTCTCGGGATGGTGACATAAATATGCTGGTGGTGTTCCATTTAAAAAAAGTACTATTCTCGCAATAAACTCAAAAACCCTGATGTTAAATTATTTCTTCTATTGGCAGCACTTAATCAGCGAAAAATTCTACAACTTTACAAATTTAACCGACTTCGTACACGAGATCTGAAAGATTTTTTGGCGGAAACGTTTCGTTCTCGAGATATTCATCATCAAAGTTCAAATTTGAACTAAGCTTATTTTCACTATATTCCCCCTTCTTTTTGCACACAATTCTTAATTTAAAGCTAAAGTGTCACAAAATGTTTGATTTTCACCTTTTTAAAACCCCGTTTTTCTACGTTTTTTACATTATTTTTGCATTAAATTGCTTGGCTTTCTTTGATAATGCGGCAAACCATACATACACATAGAGCTTCATGGCACACTCGGATTGAAATGATTCAAAGTATAGCTAGCGTGGCAATTAATGCAAAAATAATAAAATACGTAAAAACGGGTTTTAAAAAGTGTGAAAATCAAACGATGGTGTGTCACCTTAGTTTCAATCAAGCAATTGCGCAAATAGAATATTGAAAATAGTGATTAGTTTAAATTTCAAGTCTGATGTTGAATATCTCAAGAACAAAACGTTTCCGCCACGAAATACTCTTAGATTCGTGATCAGCGCCCCAAAAACCTCCGTATACCAAATTTCGTCAAAATCGAGTTGCCGCAGGTTTCACGGAAATAAAATTTCGTACACTTAGGTTAACATTTTATGTCAATTTTCAATATTTTGGTAAACTTGGCTTTTTACCTTTTTCTCACCTTAATTAATATTCAATAAAATACATGACTCCAAAATAAATATATAGTTTATTTTATTCAAATATTAAAGAAAAAACACTGGCTTAATATTTCAAAGCGGCACCATTTTTTTCCACTAATAAGTTTAAACGTGTGGGCATTGATGCAATCAGCATTTGTGCATGGTGAACATTGTAATTATTCCAGGTTTCTTCAATTTTATTCCACAAATCATCACTGTTTTGTGGATGGAAATCATTGTTCTTGTTAATTTCCTTTACGATATATCCCCAAACGTTTTCGATTGGATTGATATCAGGGCTTCTTGAGGGCCAAGGTAACAATGAAATGTTATTTTCCAGTAGCCAGTCCGAAACTCTCCTTGCTGTATGGACGGGGCAGTTGTCATGCTGGTATATAAAATTTTCTTGTTCAAATATATTGTTTACCGATGGCAACATAACATTTTGGAGTATGTGTATATAAGCTTGACTATTAAATCTTTCTCGAATACGGTGGCATATGCCTAGCCCTCTGAAAGACATATACCCCCATACATTAACAGAAAATCTTCCACTTGTTTTAACATGTTGGGTATATCTTTCTTCGTACCGTGTATTTTGCGGCCTATACACTCTAATCTGCCCGCTATAATAAGATTGAAAAATCTTCTCATCGGTAAATACTACCCTTTCCCAAAAATCCATACCTTGCGGTAAATATTCCAGTGCAAACCCCATTCTTTGCTCTTTATTCATATCGGTCAAAAATGGCTTTTTAGCAGCTACACTGCTTCTCAATTCCGAATTTTTCCTAATACGATTTCTTGCCGTTCTTACTGTCCCAGGAAAATTAGTTTGGTTGTGTGCTTCTACAGCTGTCTGAAATGGATTGTTTCGCAAAAATCTATCAGATCATTATCTTGATTTTCGTTTGAAATTTTTTCTTCTACCACTTCCAGCCCTTCTCTCCAATGACCCTGTATTTTTCCATTTAGTTCGAACACCTTAAAATTTTTACCACGAGCCGCCACTGCACGGGACATTTAAAGATTTAGGATGGGGCAAGGGAAAGACCTCTGCGGGCAGCAAGTTTCACATCTAAAAACTCTAAGGATAAAAGAGCAAATAAAGTGGGAAGTACGAGATCTGTCCAGTTGGACCGTATAGGGCTGCATACGTGCGGCACCACGAGTTTCTCTGTTGGGAACCACGAGTGGAGGAATTATACCATACAATTCTTCAGAGCAGAAGCCATGGAAGTACATATAAAAAACTATAAATCTTCTACAGCCCGGCGAGGGGCGAGAGAAGTTACTTACAAATATAATGATTTATTGTTTCTTTTTTTGCTGAGCAAACATGTGGCTTGTAAAGTTTATATTTATGTTTTGGGATTTTACAATCATTATTAATTATTTATAAAGAATTGGAAACAATTAAATATATAGGGTGAGTCAAAGATCGATCACGAAACTTAAGGGGATGAATTTACTTGACAAAATAAGAGTCGAGCTTCATATACATTTTTTTTAATGTCATTCGATTTCGAGTTACAAGCCGTCAAAGTTCAATTTTTATTTTGGTTTTTTGACATAATACATTTATTTCTCAACCAATCCAGTTGATATTTGGCACACAAATCGAGCTTTGCAGATTCTAAAATTTTAAGACAAGTACTTTTTCAAATACCGACAGAGGACACTTTACCTATGAAATTGATGAAAACTTTGATGTCTATTGGTGCCTAAACGGTGAGGTTTATCGACTTTAATAAGGAGTACCTTATTTTTAAAGTTTTTAAGCCCCCAGCTTTGCGATATCTGTCAAAATAAAAAGTTATGATGTAAATAAATTTTAAGTTTTAGGTAAAAGTGCCCTCTGGCTGTATTTTAAAAAGTAATTTTGTCTTAAAATTTTAGAATCTGCAAAGCTCGATTTGTGCACCAAATATCAACTAGTTTGGTTAAAAAATAGATGCAATATGACGATAAAAACAAAATAAAAATTGATTTTTGTAGGCTTGTAACTCGAAAACGAATGACATTTTGAAAAAAATTATATGAAGTTCGACTCTTATTTTGTCAAGTAGAATCACCTCCTTAAGTTTTGTGATCGATTTTGAATCACCCTGTATATTTTTTTTACAAAATGTTATTAGCAGGCGGGCGAAAAATATCATGCAGCCTTCGCACTGCGAAAAATCGCTGACTTGCGTTCTTTACAGTTTCTGAGATACCCGTATAGAGCATTTTTACACGGGGCGATCGACTTTACTGTAATATTTTATTATTATGTTGCATTCTGTGTTTTAGGTTCTGGCATAACATCTATTAACCCTTTAACTAACAAAAAGGAATACTGGTAACACGTTTATGTTTAAGCCTGACTCTTTTTTTTCTTTTTGTGTTAGGTGTATAGTTTATACACACAATATACAATATAAGTCACTAAGTATGTTTTTTTCTAAATATTAGTTGCACATTTCTAAGTTGCGGTAAAATTTTATTTTTTAAAAGCCTTACCGATTATCTATGCCTTCTAAACAGCTCCAGTTAAATTTTAAACTTAAAAAAATGGTTTTTCTTGTTTTTTTCATAACAATTTTTAATTAAAGCTCTTAGTCTAAGATCCGACATTAGGAAAATATACTCTCATCTGTTAATTAAATGAAATTTAAAAAAAATATTCTAGGCAGATTTTAATGTAGTGAATGCAAGTGAACAACATCTGCCAGCATAGGTCTGCCTCCATTTTACAACAATTAATTACAATATAAAAAAATTACATAACAATATTTAACAAAATATAATTTTTAAATACATCACAGTAGAGCAACATCACAGACCATTAAATCACTTTAAAAAATAATACTCATAATAATAATTTAATTCTAACTTACGCTAAGAGATCATTAAAGACGAATCAGCACCCTCTTAAAACTAGGAAGAGTAACATCAAAACGCAAATTTAATTCATTAAATTCACTCTGCATTCTCACCAATGGAGCATGCAAGCCATAATTATTTCTCTGGTGCTCTAAGTAGAATAAGTTATTTGATCTTGTTCGATGAACGGTGGAAAAATTTAGACGACTTAGAAGATAACTTGAATCAATATCACCATTTATGAGTTTGTATAGAAAACACATATCAGCATGAAGCCTTCGTTTTTGTAATGTACATAAGTTAAGTCTAGAAAGAGCTTCGTTGTAGTCAGTGTGACCATCCAACAAAGGTATTCCCAACCTAAAGGCACAGGAGCGTAGAAACCTCCTTTGGACAGCCTCAACCTCCGTGATATGCGCAGCGTACTGAGGAGACCAAACCTGGCTTGCATACTCCAACATAGAACGCACAAAAGAACAATACAATATTCTATAAACTTGACATGAAAGGTCCTACAAAATCTTGTCACAAAACCCAAGCTCCTATTCGCACGCTTCACCAGCGATGCGATATGGCTATTAAACAATAATTTGTGCAGCAGACCCATGCTGGCAGATGTTGTTCACTTGCATTCACTACACTAAAATCTGCCTAGAAAATATTATTTCACGTAATTAACAGATGAGGGCATATTTTCCTAATGCCAAATTTTAGACTATAGGTAAGCACCGCGTAAAACTGACTTAAATCAGCTGGGACATAGAAATGGCTGACTTTTTATTATTATTGGCACTAACAACCTCGATAAACGGTGTACACAATGCACAACAAATACAGGAAAATCCAAGTACGTTTCGTTTCACGCAATTACAGGGTGTTATTTGTTGTGTTCGGTGCTAGATGATTCAAGTATTTTATAAGGTTCCACGAATCGCTGGTCGCCTAAGATGCTTTCGCTCTCAAGATACAGGGTAAGTTTCTCCACTGTTATTTCCATGTTATGTTTTTCTCTGCAGCACTTCCTACAATGATGATTTTTCCCGAACTTGTGACAATAGGTAAACAGGGGGTCGTGGTCATTTACGAAACTTGAATTTGTTCTAATTCCAAGCCTTACTTGCAGTAGGGCGCCAGCCACATACGTATAGGTCGCTAAAGGCCTCATGACTTTTGTAAATAACCTCCTGTATTTGCATTTTGTGCCAAAGAAATGGGACTCCTTAGTCATTTATGCGTGTAAGGTAACTTCCGACGACGTTAGGTACGTGCTCGAAATATTTTAGCAAGATCGATGATACGCTTGGGCAATAACATGCTAGGCAAAGACCGGATACTTGATAAACCGTCATGAAAAAATAATAGATATTGAAAACAGTTTTCTATTTTATTATTTTTATTTTTAAGAAACAACATAAAAGGTAACTGACGCTGCAGTGGAAAATATTAGAATAATTAATAAATATACGAGCTCATCCACCTAAACCCATAACTCGTATTAAATCAAAATATTTTTTGTGTATAGGCCTAACTAGAGATGCAGAACCTCACTGCGAGTACCAAAGGAGACAGCGAAAGTGACTTTCAAGATCAAACACCGGACACCGACGACTCAGGGGCTCACTCCTATCCAGAAGTGTCGGCGGCGAGCAATCTGAGTGGTGGAGGACTGGGATCGTTCAAGAGGGCGCCCATAATGGGGAACAGGGGGCTGGAACAGAGGGGAAGAAGAGCAAGACCAAAGACTCACCAGCGGTAAGTAATGCAGAACTCTGCTAAAGATCTTTTGACCTTTTGAAAAATTAAGAAAAGTTCCATCTACCTGAAAGGTCAAGAAAAAAAAATTTCTGTTGTAAAATCGTCCCGTAAAGTTTGTCGGTTGAGTTACTGGACACCCTGTATGTATGTAGGTAATTTGATTGAAATTGATGAACACTTTGATGTCTATTGGTGCCTAAACGGTGAGGTTTATCGGCTTTAATGAAGAGTACCTTATTTTTAGGTTTTTGATTGTCTATAAAATGGCGCCCCCAGCTTTGCGATATCTATCAGAATAAAAAAGTTATGATGCAAATAAATTTTAAGTTTAGGTGAGGTGCCCTCTGACGGTATTTAAAAAAGTACTTTTGTCTTAAAATTTTAGAATCTGCAAAGCTCGATTTGTGTGCCAAATATGAACTGGATTGGTTAAAAATAAATGCAACATGGCGAATAAACCAAAATAAAAATTGAACTTTGACAACTTGTAACTCGAAAACGAATGACATTTTGAAAAAAATGTATATAAAGCTCTACTCTTATTTTGTCAAGTAGAATCACCCCTTAAGTTTCGTGATCGATTTTTGAATCACCCTGTAGTTATTAGTTAATTATTGAAAATTTGCCAAATATCTTTTTTCCAGATCCAAGTTGCTGCCCTCGAAGTACAAAACGTTCGTAAAGCGATCAGTAGGTACGGTACTCTTCCGAAAGGGGCAAGAATAGGTGCCTACTTGGAATCGCTGCGGCAGAGCGGCATGTCGACGAACGAAGAGTCTGCGGCCGCTGGTCAGAGTCCTCAAGTATCGAGTGATCCTGCAGATTCTACCCCAAGGTCAGTGTAATGTTATAATTTTTAAAGTGATATATTATAGCTTTGTTCGCGGGTTCGATTCTGGACCGGTTCTGGGACTATTCGCATGCGCAGTGAAAAAGCAGCGTTCGCGGTTAGTAAAATCCTGAATTTTTAGTAACAGTTCTGTGTTCGCGGGTTACAATGGAATCAGTTCGTTACCGGTTCGTAACCTGATTAGCAGTCCTGGGATTTTGTTGGAACTAAAAGTTCAGTTCGGAATTTCATGCGCATTGTCGACATGGTCAGCTGTTTTCTGTTTTTGTGGTACAGAAATAAACCGTTGTATTACAGTTTATTTGTTTCTGCCACTTTTTATGCGGGTTAATATACCTGTTGAATATTTTTTATATTTTTGTGATTCTGAGCGTATATAAACAAAGGATTTTTAATTGTATTCCGTATGAATGTATGTATGCAATAAAATAAATAAAGATTTAATTAAAAATATAGACAATATTACAAGATTTTACCATTTCTTGTTGTTTGAATTTTATCTTTAGTTAAATACACATAGGTACTTATGTTAAAAACGAGAGGAGGCAGGGAATCCCTCGTCTTCCGCCGAGAGACCTCGAGTGGCATTTCGACAGTATAACAATTTACCTTTTTGTTTAAATTTATTTTTTTTTGTATAGTATCCAATTTAACCATGAAAAATCCTAACCAAAAGGCTAGGTTAGAATACATCCTCAGCTGTATAGAAAATCGTTCGCGGTAAATAAAAATTCCGAACTAATAAATAACTAGACATGCGCTTTAAAACAATTCTAAACCAGTTCGGTTCTGGTTCAGAATTGTATTTTATTTTTTGTACAATTGTAATAAAAATATAGTTGGGCACAGGGTTTTCATTTATATTTTGCCACCAACTTTTAACTAGAACTAAGAAAGGTATATGAAAAAACGTCCTGTGTAAAAGTTTTATACTTTTTTATCTATTATCTTTTGGGCATAAAAAAATAAACAAATGTATACATCAAAAACTTAAGAAAAATGATAAAGGAAACCTTTTTAAATGAAACACCCTGTATATTATGTTACCATTAAAAGGTCTTTTAAAAAGCTTTATAAAAATACCACATTTGATATATCTATCTTTAATAGTTTTTGAAATATGACCACTTAAATCTAAAAAATAGTAGGTATAATTTCCTTCATACCTACCTACGGCCGGCACTAAAGACGATTGACGTTCAAGAAAGTATTATTAGTGAAGACTCGGGTTTGTTTCAGGCAGATATCTCAATTATATGGGAATTAGTGTTTTTAAGTAGTTCTTTTAGTTGTAACATAGCTAATATAAGCTATTATGTGACTTTTGTTTTATATTTCTATTTATCAGTAGCATTTTTAAAGGGGGTTTATATATTTATTTAGTTAAAGAGAAGCCCGCTTGTGTTTTTTTTTTCTCTCGACTTCAATAGATTAGCCGACCGTGTAAATACTCTCTATGATTATTTGCAGATCTCTGTCCCCGAGAACCAATATTAGGACCCAACCTCAGATGATAAGAAGTAATTCTTCTAGCGGAGTTACGACTTTTCACGCTACACATCCCCCAAGCTCGCCGACCTCTTCAAAATTATCTAGAAATCGAAATTTATTAAAGGTGAGTAATATGTTAAAAAAAAATATCCCGATGAGACCGAGTCCCAGACTACAGAACCTCGGCATACACCAAATCGATTAACCTTGACTAATTTGCAGATAACCTAAAACAAACTATAACATAAAAAAACTTTTTACCAATTAAAAAAGAGCTATTATAAATTAACAAATATATACCTTTATATTAGAAAATAATTATTCTTTTTGCGTTTTTTTTACAAGGTAACTTTGATAAAATCCTAGAAACATTCCTGTTTATTCTGTGATTATTATAAAACATAATATGTTAACTGATTTTTAATTTGAGTATTTGCTTTGTTAACTAGAATTAACCTTGATTTATGCGAACCAAGACAAAAGTATAAGTTTAGAGGTTTCAAATTTTAAATTGTTTTAGGAACAACACTGACAATGTAAGATCCAGCCTTCCGTACCTTCAAAGCGTCTCAGAGTACCTTTCGAGGCGGCGGCTCCTCGCGCTCGATACCACCTCCCACCCTGGCCGACCTCGAGTTTCCTCCTCCTCCCACCGATTTACCACCACCACCTGAAGAATTTGACAGTATAGGCCCGATATACACGTTGGACTGCTCTACGCCCATCATGACGTCGTCTACTGAGATTAAGAAAAAATCGTGCCTATAGTGTCTCCCATGTTGCCGAGCAAGAAGATCAACAGGGAGGCGTTGGAAAATGGGAGGAGTGGGGGACGTTAGTACGTTACAGCCGTCTGTGGAGGAAGCCAGTTCAAGGTCAGTTGTGGCGGCTTCGGTTGTATCGGCAAGCGTCGATCTCCGGAGTTAAGCAGTGGAAAGCGCGCCCATAATTTGGATGGGTGACCGGCACCAGCGGTGTTTTGGGCAACGGCACACGGTGTTCTTGCTCGGGGATGCGGACCGAGCAACAACCATCCAAGTTATGGAATGAATGGTGTGTGAATGGGAAGGAGTAGGGGTCAAGGTACAATAAGCCTTCAGGCTGCAGTGCACTCCCCTAGGGGGCGGTCGTCGGACCTGGGTGGGATGACCCCAGCGGTGAAAAAAACCGAAAGGGTGAAAAGAAAAACAGAAAAAAAGGTCAGTTGTGGTATATTATTTGATCTCAGTCAAGCTTTCGACTTGGTTACATATTTATATAAATTGAAACGTTTTTTTTATTTGGTTTATTTTAAAATTATAGGTTTGGTGTAAGCCTTAAAAGACGTGAGCTCTCATCAGACAGTTGCAGCAGTGTTAAAGAAAACGCTAACAAGGAAGAGAACAAGTTGAATCAGGAGAAAAGTCCACAACGAACGAGTTTAAGTCTCACGAGTCCTAGTCATGATGGGAAAAGTCCCATGAGCGGTGATTCTGATGTTCCTGTAGTTGGGTTCCCCTTTGGAACCTTTGCCTCCACCTCCTAGTTTTCCAGAAATAGGTACGAAAGGACAATTCCATAAATTGGATAATCTGGCAATAACCTCTATTTTTTTCGTCCTAGCTTGATCACAATTTTGGCAGTTAATATTGTATTATTTTTTCTGTTTCAGACGAGGTTGATTCTTCAGAAAATCACTATCAAGAAGATCTAACGTCGACAGAAGACAATAAAAATTCTTCCAAAGTATTTAAGAATAAACTTGTAAAAAGGAAATGGAATTAAAATTGGTCGCAGAGATTAAAGAGAGGGCTGACCAGAAGCAAGGCAAAAACCCCAAAGAATCTCCCCTAGACTCATTTTTGGCTGTGAGTGGCATTAGCCACGATCCTGTATCTCAACTAGGTATGTTCAGTTATTAGTTTGGTCAATTAATTTATAGTACAATAAAGAGGGTTCTATTAAGTACTTTTAGGCTCGATTCATACTAGCGTACGTTCCCGGTTCGATTCTCAGTTCGCTCTCGGTCCGATAAAATATTTTTACGCGCAAACCAATGAGCCTGTTCACACTATTAATACCTCTCCAGTCTCAGTCCGGTCTCATTCCGATAAGGATATATTTCAAAGAATATTTTATTGGAACGACACCGGACTTCTATCAGACTGGTATCGGTATGATGGCGTATGAAAAAATTTTTAGTGTCATCTTTCTAACCAGAACTAACCAGAACCTGGATCGTACCGATGGTATGAATCGGGCCTTAAGGCCTAAGTCTTAAGAGTTATCTAACCATTCTCTCATTTTTTTAGTTACTGAATTATCCCAGTCGCTAAACCTAGAGAAAGAACTGACAAGGAAAAATTCACTAGGCAACAATACTTTAAAGAAGCAACAGAACGCCCAGGATAAGGACACTAACGGCGTGAGCTTCGTGTCGCAACTGAAAAGAACGGACACTAACAAAAAACTATTAACCAAAGAAAAAAGCGACGTCGGCGATTCGTCGATGATAATCGATTTTAAATCTAGACTTAGGAAAGTCGATAACGATAAGAAAGTAGAAAATAGTAAAAAGGAAGGTAAGTTTCTAATTGTGACTTTTTGTTTAAGGTTGTTATTTAAAGCAGTAAAAATCGTACTAATCTTACAAAGTAAAACTTTTTTCAAGCGACTTTACTCATGCAACTACATTTTATAAATTTAAAAAATTCTTCTTTTTTAAGTTTTTTAAAATTATTTGTTGCTTCTTGTTTTTGCAATTGATTTCCATTTTTTTAATAAATATTAGGCCATTATACTTAAATAAGGCCATTGGTTAAATTTTGTTTTAATGAAAAGTAGGAATTCCCTTACTTGCTAACACCCCGCTTTTTCAATCTTGGCCCATCCCACTTCGTGTTGGCTCCGCCTACTTTCTTAGCCCTTGGCTCCGCCCCGGGGCTGGTCCGGATTAAACCAGACCAATGGCGTGGCAGTGGAGGAGAGGCCAGTTCAAATGTGTGGTTAAAGCTTAAACTAATGACAAGGCGTCAGGATCTAAACTTAAAATAAATTATTTTTGTGAAAAAACAAGTAATTTACGGTAATTAAGTAGAGGTAGTAGGTAATTCTTATTTAATAATAATTTACTGCTATTATTTTATTGTATTGTTTTATGTAAATGGGATAGGATGTTTGGTATCATTGTAGGAAAGTTAAAATTTCAAATTTTCATATCTAAAGTCTTTTCATAACACCTTTAACAATTATAGCTTATTTTGGAGAGCTTGTAGTTCTTTACTACATTTCTTATTGGTGTATAAAAATTATTGTGTAACTTTCAAAAATATCATTTATTTCAGGTGATAAATCAGAAGACAACGAATCTAGCAATGAACCAATTAACAAGAGGGAGAGTACTGCCAGTACCGACAGCGGTAACCTGAAAATCGAGGAATCTGATGATAAGCGCAAGAGTACGGGTAGTATAAGTAGTTTGAAGAAGCTTTGGGAGACCAAAGAATCGGATTACGGAACTGTTCAACTAAGTCCCAAATTATCTATCAAAAACACTAAAAGCGAGGAGATCTTGGAGTATTCGCCTATCGATAATTCCGATGATTCTTCCAAAATGGAAAGGAGTATTAGTTCAGGTAGGAATGGTAATAAATTGTACAGGGTATCCAATAAGGACTGAACCGGGCCGTATTTGCTACTATATTTATATTTAATAAGAATGTAAATTAATGATAAAATCTTTAAAAAATCTTAAGAAAATGGTTATGTTATAAAATTGATTGATTCTTAAAGAAACATATTATTTCAATTTATTTATTGGAAATAATTACACTACATAAGTGTTTTTACACGTCCATTTACATTAATTATACAAGAAACATTTAAAATATTCTAAAATTTTCCTAAACATTATACTCAATAAAATATAAAAAAATATAGTTACATCACAATAACACTGACAGTCAATCACAATTATTAAAAAGTATTTAAACTAAAACAATAACGTTTTACTAAAGTTTAGCCCTCATGAGAGTCCTGAAATAATTTATTATTTTTTTTACCTCTTTAAGTCAAAATTCAAATTAACTAAAAATAAAGCCGCTGCTCTGGTATTCATTCACAGAAAAAAGGCATGTTTTAATAGGTACTTTTTTATAGTGCTTCTAAAAATCCTGTCGTTCAAACATCTAATGTGCTGAGGGAGCGCATTAAAGTATGTTATAAGAAGTAAATTATTAATTACTTTGCAGTGGACCTTTATGGCCTTTATACTAGCATCAATTTTAGGCGAAGAACCAATTCTTAAACGGTATTTACCAATCGGTTATGTTGACGTTTAAACAATCTATTATACGTCAAAGTTGTCACCAATTATTACCGCGGTTATAATTGGTTGAACGCCTAACATTGCTGTATATCTAGCTTAAAATTCTACACAATTCCAGAAACTATATAGATCCGTCTTAATTGTGAAAATTATCTTGTCCGCGAGTCAGAGGCTGGAGAACATTGAAAAGCATATACCGGGTGATGCATCGCCGGGCGGGACATAGGAAATCCCATGTAATTTATAATGGGGTCATTTATTGGCTCCCTAATTATTTTAGAAAAAATCTGTTGAAGTTTATTGAAGAGCATGCAAATCTACGTCCATGGTAAAAACTTTAGATTTTTCGGTTAACCCCTTTGCTAGTTAGATGCTAATATATTTTTAAAAATTGTTACATTATTATCGCCTCATATTTATGAACAACAATAAAAATACCAGTTAGCACGACATAACGTTGTCATTTTGATATACAAGGATAAAAATTACTCTAATCTAGATGAGTTAAAAAATTCTATTTCTGCAGAATGCAATAAAATTTTAATTTACCAGTTAGCCAATGTAAGAAGACAATTTTATGAACGTCTGGTTTATTGTCTAGCAGTCAATGGAGGAATATTTTCTTAAATCCTAATTTTATTTCCAACATATTAATTATTGTAATAATATTAATAATTAATTGAAGCATGTAAATATTATAAGTGTCATAAGTTCTTGAAATTTGTTACTCTAGTTAAGTTTAACTTAACTTAATTCGTTTGTATAAACACAACTTTAATCTTTTCACTGTACGATTTTTTGATAATAATAAAGCACTTAATTTTAAAATGACAACGTAATGTCACGCTAACTGGTATTTTTATTGTTGTTCATAAATATGAGGCGATAATAATGTAACAATTATTAAAAATATCTTAGCATCTAACTAGCAAACGGGTTAACCGAAAAATCTAAAGTTTTTACCATGTATGTAGATTTGCATGCTCTTCAATAAACTTCAATAGAATTTTTCTCTAAAATAATTAGGAAAGCCAATAATTGACCCCATTAAAAATTACATGGGATTTCCTATGTCCCGCCCGGCGATGCATCACCCGGTAGATGTAATTTTTTTGGTTAGTTCCGTTTACACCTACAAACAGAATTAGTATCGCAAGAATATTTAAGAGGATGCCGTACCACGTTAAATGAGCTAAAACGCATTTCGCTGCCGTTTTTAAATATTTGTTTTGAGAAAAGTTGTACATAGAAAAGTTTTTAAAATGATCCAAAGATTATCGGAAAGGTAATTGATTTTGGTAATTGTAATAATTAACACATTAAATTTCCCAAAGTTACAAAACCGTAAAAATAACCAACTTTCCGATAATCTTTGGATCATTTTAAGAAACTTTTCAATGTACAACTTTTTCTCAAACAAATATTTAAAAACGGTAGCGAATCGCGGTTTAGCTTTATATAACGTTCTACGGCATCCCCTTTAAAACATGAATTATGATGTAGCGTCTTTTGCGGTCACTGATTTGCAATATAAAACATTTTTTTACAGAAAAATCCACAACCAAGTGCGACAAAAACCATGGCCACCTGGTGCCGAAGAAAAACCAGTCATCCCGACGAAACCGCCGGTAAAAGCTGTCAAACCGATAGTACCGCGTTCGTCGGGTCCCGCGATCTACGCGACCCCCATCGCCCCGGCTGCCAAACCCCCATATCCGTTAAGCCTGTTAGTACTGATAGTAATAATGCCAATATTAGTTGTACCAATAATAAAACGCCGGAGGAGGAGGGACAAAAGATGTCAACTTCGACGACGTCTGTGGACAAGGCTGGTAAGGAAAATATCCTTGAAATTTCGCAGGCGTTGGAGAGTACGTTAAATACGATCAGGTGAGTAATTTTATACAGGATGATTCAAAATCTATCACGAACCTTAAGGGGGTGATTCTTCTTGACAAAATAAGGGTAGAGCTTCATATAATTTTTTTTTCAAAATGTCATTCGTTTTCGAGTTTTTTTTTTAAATATTTAATACCCCGTAGTTCAAAAACTAAGACGTTTAGGACATATGTTTTTATGAAGTTTTTTTCTTGTTTTCTGTTGTAGAATCGCCCCGTAAAGTTTGTCGGTTGAGTTACTGGACACCCTGTATGTATGTAGGTAATTTGATTGAAATTGATGAAAACTTTAATGTCTATTGGTGCCTAAACGGTGAGGTTTATCGACTTTAATAAAGAGTACCTTATTTTTTAAGTTTTTGACTGTCTATAAAATGGTGCCCCCAGCTTTGCGATATCTGTCAAAATAGAAAAGTTATGATGTAAATTAATTTTAAGTTTTAGGTCTAGTGCCCTCTGGCGGTATTTTAAAAAAGTACTTTTGACTTAAAATTTTAGTTTCTGCAAAGCTCGATTTGTGTGCCAAATATCAACTGGATTGGTTAAAAAATAAATGCAATATAGCGAAAAAACCAAAATAAAAATTGAACTTTGACGGCTTGTAACTCAAAAACGAATGACATTTTGAAAAAAAATATATTAAGCTCTACCCTTATTTTGTCAAGTAGAATCACCCCTTAAGTTTCGTGATCGATTTTTGAATCACCCTGTATATAATTATTATGTTAAAATGACAAAAACAGATGTAGTCCTAGCAACGGATGCCTTATTTAAAATACAAAAATCCTACTTTTATTTTTTTTTTTAAATATATCGAAAAATATTGTTTAGGGTGAAAAAAGAAAATATCGTGAAAATTTGAGCCCTTAATATTAATATTTTCAGGTCCCTCTCCTTTAGTCTAGATTTTTTATTTGTACTTTTATTTTTGCATCAAAGCTTCCTAACTATGGGTGTAAAAAAAATTATGTACAGGGTGTCCCATTTTAGTTGTCCCTTATGGGAAACTTGGAAACCATAAGAGATATTAAAAATCTGATACCCCATCCTCGAGCTCTTTTTTGGAGAAAACATTTATGGTAAAAACAGATCATCGCTATCGCGAAGCGTTTCAGAGATACAGGGTGATTCTCGATTTTTTCACTTTTGAAAAGGCCCTGTAGCTTTGTTATTATTACAGATACGAGAAAACTAATTGCACATTATAAAGACACTTTTTTCCGTAGAATCCAGTAAATATAAAACAATTTACAAAACAGATAGAAGCCGCAATGCGTCTTTAAAATCATAATTTTTCCAATATTTGACGTAAAAATTTATTAAACCACCTACTATGATATATTATTTTAATCAGAAAAAAACAAGCAATTTAATTACCTAATCATTTATAGGGTGTCCCTAATAAAAAAAACATGTTTGGGTCATATGTCAAAAATGACAGCCCAAAAATTTTTTTTTCATCATCAAAAATCATAATTTTATCAATCTTATCGCTTAAAATATTTAATTTTCTTAATGTATCCAAACCTATTCTAGGTTAATAGCTATTTGTTATACGAAAACGTAGATTTACTTACTCTAAGACAATAAATCTACGTAAGCAATAAAGAAAACAGTAATTTAATTTTTTCTTTAACTTAAATTGTGAATAACTTTTAAAAGAACGATTTTCTTTGAAAATAAGTGGTGATTCATTACAAGGTACTTTAAAAAAATAAAACAAAAATACTTCATTAAGTAATATTTATTATCATATGAAAGAACTATATCTTACATTTATTTTTTAAAGATTATGGCTTTCAAATGTTGGCCTTAACTGCGCCTAACATGGTCTGTTCTTAAGCTCCAATTTCCGAGCGCCAAATCAATTCTTTAGAATCATCACGTACACTCGCAGCTACTGCCGCTATATCTTCAGCACTACGTGCTGGATGTGGCTTATTTGTTCAAGAATTATCCAATAATGAAAATTGGAGTTCAAATTGCCCGAAGCGCATGAAACATATTTCTCGGAGAATAATGATTTTCATAATACAGTTAAACAAGTTTTACATGGCTAAATATATCCAGAATAAATTGTCAAACAGTACTGCAGAGGGACTTCGTGTACTGTAGTGTTCTACAAATCGACTTCATTCTACCTCACTCGCACTCTGTGTTCAAGAAAACACGCTTAAAGTCGATCAAATTGGTCGCCTATAAGCGAGGTCTCCGAACGTGTAGAATTCTACCAAAATTTTTAAAAAGTCCTACATAACCCTTAAATAAATTTAGGTGTTCGTTGGTTTGCTATGATTTATATATTTATTTGGTTGTTTTTGTGTTATGCAATTATCGACTTCTCGAGTAAAAATCTACGATAGAAAGCGAGGTGTAGAATTCTATAAAGCATGGAGTCCCGCTGCTGAAGACAAATACCATAATAGTTTGAAATTTGGGCCCTCTCATCTATCCAAAAATGTCCCCACTGAAAAAGTACCTCTAAATAATATAATAATAATAATATATAAAACGGGATCAAGAAAAGATGTAAAAATTATCGTGGTATCTCTTTACTTCCGATTATGTCAAAGGTGTTTGAGTCATTCATAACGGATGAACTTTTCGAAAGTGTTAAACATCATATATCGCCGTCTCAGCATGGATTCTTCTGGCATCGGTCAAGTGCGACTAATCTTGGAATATTCCAGGATTATGTGGTGAATAGGGTGCAGAATGGGTCACAGGTTGATGTTATTTACACGGACCTTGCAAAGGCTTTCGATAGAGTGTCTCATACATTACTTATTCAGAAGCTCTCATCACTAGGAATAACAGGACCATATATTAGATGGATTGAATCGTATCTCACCAGTCGCAAGCAATGTGTGAAAATTGATAGTGTAGTGTCGCGAGAAATAAATGTTACTTCTGGAGTGCCCCAGGGCTCTCACTTGGGTCCCGTTTTGTTCTTATTGTTTTTATTAATAGTGTTACATCGGTTTTTAAAAATGTGAATGCTTATTATACGCCGACGACCTCAAATTATTTTATTCTGTAAATTCCATAGAGGACTGTTTGAATATTCAAAAGGACTTAAAAATCTAGTCGATTGGTGTGCTTTGAATTGTTTAGAACTAAATGTAAAGTGATGCGTTTTTATAAATGTAAGAGTCCTCTAATATATCAATATTCGATTGATGGTGTTGCATTGGATACTGTAACTAGTTTTAATGATCTGGGAGTAATTTTTAGTAGCGATCTGTCTTTTAATAAACATATAGATGCCACAGTTTTAAAAGCAACAAGAATGTTAGGTTTTCTACGCCGTACCTGTTCAAACATCTGTGATATTAAAGCAATTAAGTCATTATATAATAGTCTTGTTCGTAGTGTCTTAGAATATAATAGTATTATATGGTGTCCAGTTTATAACTGTCATGTGCAACGTTTAGAGCGAGTACAAAATAAATTTGCAAAATTTTTATTATTTAAGCTACGATTTCCATATAGGGATTTACCATATTTGACACGTATACAGTTAGCAGGTGTGGAAAGCCTTGAACATCGTAGGAAAAATGCACTGGCACTGTTCTTGTTTAGGTTGGTTAATGGTCAGATTGACTGTGATAAGTTATTATCTTTGATACCTTTTCGTATACCCCAAAGACAAACAAGATCCAGACAGCTATTTCCCAATGTATTTAATCGAACAAATTATGAATTTCAAAGATTTTCACACCGACTTATAAAAAATTACAACGAGCATTTTGAATCTGTAGATATTTTTAGGCATAGTTTTCAGAGTTTTAAAACCATAGTTAGAAATAGAAATTACAGTTAGTTATAATTAATGATAATTAGTATAGTCACAAAAGAACTGTAACTAGTTTTATGTTTTTTTTTTTGTTGTACTATTTGGAGTTTTACTCTGTAAGTATTGATTTGAATAAATAAATAAAAATTAATAAATAAATCACCCCTTATTAAAAACTTTTTTTGTAGAGCATTAAATTCCCTTTAAGAATCTATTTTGTTTGTTTTTACATATTAATTTTTATTTGTTAGTAAAAAAATCCACAATAAAAAAGTAAATCTAAAAAATATATCAATGTTTAAAACTTGATTATTCCAAAACGGTTCGTCTGGCGAATATTTTTATTAAAACGTTTTTTTTTAGGCCATTTAATTATCTAAAGATATATGCGCATAATTTTTTTTTACCTCGATAGTTAGGGAGCTTTGACGCAAGAATAAACGTAAAAATAAAAAATCCAAATTAAAGGAAAGGGACCTCTAAGTATTAATATTAAGGGTTCAAATCTTGATTTTGTCACCCTAAACAATATTTTCGATATATTTTCAAAAAATAAAAGTCAATTTCTTTGGCCCAGTCTACTTTACATTACAAAATGCTATTTTCATAACTTGTGCAATATACTATACTTGGATTCATTTAAAGATTAATTTCCAGCTTAAAATGACTGAGGAACCCATAAGTGATCTTATGACATCCCTTTTTATTAAGAAGTGCTTTTTGCTTATTTGGCAAAGCCAAATAAATAAAATGAAAATCTTAATTTTAATAGGTAATATCTTGGATTGTCTATTTTAATAATGTTAACACCCTATATTCAGTAACTTAACAGTTTCTTCTCTTAGAAGCACGTCGTCCGTCTCAACGGCAACTTGGCTTCAGCTCTCCGACAAAATAGGACTTCTCCACGGTTCCTGCATGGACTACGCCGACAACGTGGTCCCGGCTCACACAAAGTTTCAATTTAGAGAGCTTCTGACTAGGTTAGAGCTGCAAGGTAGGCAGATGAGGACTGCCAGCACCAGGAATCAAAGCGAGAACACTAGGTGTATAGCGGAGGTGAACAATACGATTAAGGATGTGGTGAACGTTGTGTTTCGGTAGAATGGATGCGATGGTGCGTGATGGTTTTGAGATTATATTTGTCTAAGGTCTTTTTAGGTGTATGGGATTTCTTTTTTCATGAACGAAATTACCAAAAAGCAACAAACTTGATAAAACAAGAGATACAGTGCTTGTCTAAAGTCAGGATCCCCCTCCTAACTTTTAAATTGTTTGATTATTTTTCATGAAAATTTGAGGACTTTGATAAAACAACATAGACCAAATTTTAGACAAGAAGTGACAGATATAAATGTCAAACTGACAGCTGGGCGCCATATTTCACGAGATTTAAGTTTTTAACCTTTAATTTGCATATAAATCAACAATAGTTTTTTTGACCTTTTTACTTCAACCTCGCTAAGTTTTGTTGCTTAAATACCATCATGTTGGTTTTATGAAGGTGGGAGCAGGTAGGGTCCGCACGTTTAGTAAAGAAGCCACCGACGTCATCATTATCTGCGCGAAATCTCCTGTTACTCCCTCGACCTGTAATTAAAATGGTATTTTTTATTTTAAATCAAAATTTGAAAATGCCTACTTTCATGGTAATAATACGAAGCCGCGCTTGAAAGAGAGATACAGGAGATTTCGCGAAGATAATGATGACGTTAATGGCTTCTTTACTGAACGTGCGAACCAATTTTAAAACGGTATTTATCAATCGGTTATGTTGACGTTTAAACAATGTATTATACGTCAAAGTTGTCACCAATTATTACCGCGGTTATAATTGGTTGAACGCCTAAAACTGATGATATATTATATCACAAGACCTATAAATTTAATCGATTAAACTATCCAACAATATTTTGAGATTTTTCTTGGAAAATAGTTAAATGTAGAATAATATAATAAAAACACAAGATCGAGCAGCGGTCAAGTTTGTTTTTTAATTACTGTCCAAGAAACTATTTGCCAAACCAATCTTAGAAAAAATATTTGGGTAGTTTAATCAATTTAAATTTGTAGGTCGAGTGATATAAGACTAGATTATTTCCTAAAAACTTACATTAAAGCTAACAACACAGAATTTTACTGAAAATAAGGTTTGACATTTTCTTCCAATTTTGACAACTAGTTTGGATGGCAGAAATTTATTCGCGGTTAAACAGCACATGTGGTTAACGGCCGTATTCATCTAGCTCTGTCAAATAGTTGTCAGACTAATAGCCTGGTTTTTAAGCAGGTCTGATAAATATTTATCAGAGCTTGGTGAATACGGCCGTTAATCACTTATCTAAACAAAATTTATCCAAAAATTATGGTTTCTGATTGGTAAATTTTTTTATTGAAGGAAATAATTAGTAAAAAACAGAAAGTGGCTATGATATTTTGCCAGTGTAAAACACTCTAGTAAAATAGTCAAAGAAATTAATTAAATACAGGGTGTCTGACTTTATTTTCACCCATTTTTATCGCGATTAACTGATGCGGTTTTAGCAAAAAGCTATAGATTTTTTAAAAGGTTTTTATTATATCTCTGCCACTTGGTTGTGACATTTGGTTAACACAAAAAAAATTGGCCGATTTTTCGGTATAGGGCAACTTTTATTAAATGAAACACCATGTATATCTTTATTTTGTGGACCCTGTACATATTGAGCTTGTACTAAAAAAGATCTTAGACTTAACGAGTATAAAAGTTAAAAATACATAATAATTTCTATGTATTCAACTACTATTTGACTGTAAGGACCATTTAAATTTGTAATATTGCTTAAGCAGTATTCCCTAGGCGTTCATAAGATTCGTGTGAATGATGGTTTATCGTTTGTTGGTTTTGCTTCGTACATTGATTGATTGTGCCTGCAACATACTGACTTATGAGATTCTTAATAGTACAAAAGGTTTCGTATAATTTAGGTATTGGAATAAAGTTAGGGGAAAGCCCAGAAAAAGTTAATACGTTGAATAACAAAAAATATTATAACAGACACTTCCAGCATATTTAGTAATTTCCAATAGTTTAAGCTGGAACTCTTATGTATCCCTTTACAGTCCATTGGAAAGAGATTCCAACTTCCAACGTTTATCCCTAAAATGTATAGACTGTGGAATCGGTTGCGTTTTTTCTCCTCAAAATGTTTTCATACAGGGTTTTCATAACAATGGTGCAAATCCTCGTATACCACTTCAAAAAATTAATATCTGATGATTGCATTTTAGGTTTTAGGCATTGCAAAAATGTTTATAAAGAATAACTTTTTTCGTAAAATCAATAATAAAAACAAATTCCCAATGATGAGAACTGAAGTTTATTTTTTTAGTAAATAGTTACAATTGCGTATTTTTAAGTAATGTTTAATTCTAAATATCTTTTTCTTATGAAAAAAATTGATATTATTAAAAATAAAGGTACTTTCCTGTTGAGCAAAATTCACATTTTTCAACATACCTCGTATACCACTGCAAATAATTAATATCTGATGATTGCATATTGGGTTTTCGACCATGCAGAACTTTCTATATTGAATAACTTTTTGTCGTAAAATCAATAATAAAAGGTTTCCCATATGGTGCGAACTTGAGTAGACACGCAGTATATATAAGTAGGTTACTGTCGTATAGTAAACACGGAATATGATTGCTTAAAATGCAGGACAAAAGAAATCTACCTTTTATCCATCATTTTTTTATCGAACGCTCTCTATTGAACCCAGTACATATAGACATGTAGAAATGTAGGCTGTATAAGAAGCAGGTAAGAAGACAGTTTCTCTTTTTTATTACCCACACTACGGCGTTTTTTCGTGTTAATGGGGTTCAAATTATTTAAAAACATTTGAATATCTATCTCTATCTAATTCTCATATTTATATTGTCATTTCAAACGCGGTTTAAACCACTCTGATGAATATGGTTAACACGAAAAAATGACTTTAATCTATCATATCCTGTATTTATTATAAAAGAACCTATTTAACAATAATACAGTTACTATCTCTATACTCTTGTAGATTTGTTTATTAGTACCATAAGAATCGTCCTGTGTCACATTTTCATTTGGGAAAAGTATAAAAATATCTCATAAGTCTGGGTGTTGCAGAAGTATTTGTGTATCCTATTATTTTCACTAAACTGTGATACCTACCTTTTTTTTAGGTTATTTTAATGTATATGTACGCTCAAATATAAGTTAATTCTTAATTATTTTAGCTACAACAAAGCTTTGTTTATACAGTTTAATGTAGCAATAGATCGTAAAATATTATACAACTAATTAAACTTTTAACGATAAATGAGTGTGTTTCATATGGATAAACTACCTAATGTTATACGTTTAATATTTTTGTTGAAATCTTTTACACCAAGCGCGATTTTCCAGCAAAAAGAGCTGTTGGATGTACAGGATCGCAAACCTGTTTTTGCTGAAATCCGTTTAAAAAAAACATATACAGGGTCATTCAAATTAAGTGATCGCCATTAGTAACTTTATTATTAGTTTAAATTTAAACTAGTGGCGATTTCAACGCTTTGTGTGGTATAGGCATAGCGTTAGTAAATTTTATATTTTTGAGTACGTATAAAAGACATTACAGGATGTAGGCTTTGGAAAATTTGGCAACATTGTAAAGTCAGTGGGGAGATACAACTAAAAAATTTAGACAGTTCTACCCCTTCCGGTTACACCGGAAGTTAATGTCAACTTCCTTATTTTAAATGGAACATCCTATGTATTATATATTTTTTAAATTCTGCGTAAAATTCTAAACATAATTTATGTATAGTGTTCTATACTTAAGTCCAACCGTTTTTGACTAATTTGGAATTTTATGTCAGAAATGACGTTTGCAAGCCATTTCATAACCATCATTTTTTTCTTAACAAAAGCCTCGAGTATGAGTTGAGGTTGGGTTCCTCGTAGAGAAAGAAATTCTTTAGATGACTAAATTGATATTTTCACAATTAATAAATATAGAGTGGTCAAAAATAATCGTTAAAAATTATACCGGCAAAAACCTTAAGAGTCAATTTTTTTAAATAGAAAACCCCATCTTTTTACCTTATCCTATTAAGCATCAAAACTAAGGCTTAGTTTGTATAAGGATATCTATTTCAAAATTTATAGTTTTCGAAATAATAACAATTTAATATTTATCTAGGGCCCGCATTTCGGGGAAGTGCAAAAAAGTCAGAGTCAAAGTGAAAAATCGCTTTATTTATCATAAGACAAAATCTTATTGACAAGCTTCCATAAACCTATTATATACTCAAAACTATACAGGATCATAAAAACTAGTAATAATAAAAAAAATAACAATAAACTAGCCAAACAAACAACAATTTAGTAAAAAAACAATAAAATTGTATTAAAAACACATTAAAATAGTAAAATAGTAAAAAACAACAAGAAACTGATAACAAAACAATAAATATCATAAAAATAGTAAAAACAAAGACAAAATTAGAAATTAAAAAGCAAACAAAGTTGTAAGCTATCCCTAAAAACTCATCCAAGGTGTAATATGCCTTTCGCAATAAAATATTTTTTAACATCCTGCTAAACATTTTTAAGTTGGCTGCGTTCTTAATCATTCCAGGCAGATAATTGTACATCTTAAGACCTTCATATAAAACCCTTCTTACACGCGGTACCATCACAAATCGGGACTTTTTCAAAAGATCGGGACACTTTCTGAAATCGAGTGGAACGCGGGACATTTCTCCAAAAAGCGGGACTGTCCCGTGACGTGTGGTCACAGAGCTTTCTCTTAGTTTTTTTCTTAGGTAGTTATGCATATGAAATGACACATATTGTACTGTATTTAAATCCCACATTTGAAATTAAAAGTTGATAATCTTGATGTTAACCAATTGGGCAACAAATTATGTTTTATTATTTTAAAATTTTTAAAAAATATGTCTCAGGATCATTGCTTACTAAAAAATATGATTGGCATTGATTTTTCCTTATGTTCTATTTGAAGTTAAGGGCTGTTTTGTTTGCTCTTAAAGAGCAGTTCAAATTTAATTTTTTCTAATGCTATAAGTTGGTATTTTTGCATACCCAACAAAAACTTTAGGACAGTGCTGTAGAAAGAATTTCATTTGGGGGTAATTGAAGTTTTATCTTCTAGTTGAGATATTTAAAATCTCGGAAAATTTAAATAAAAATTAAAATTACTGTTTCTGTAATAAGACTGTATTCTTTCTCCTAAAAAGATTTTGTTATTATACAGAATGGTCTTTGTGTTTACAACATACGAAAAACTTCTCTTTTGTGGATTTATTAAAAAAATCTTTTAATATTTTTTTCTGGCGGAGAATTTGGAATGAAATATACAGGGTACCCAAATATATGAAAATATCTGTCTGATCTATAAAAGCGAACCAAACCCAACTAATGTGGTTCTATATAAAACAGTTGGGTATTAAAAAAATATATTTTTGAATTTTGAGATCCAATGTTTTTATCCATTTATTCCATTTTTTATAAATGAAAACAAAAACCATATCTTATTCTTACTTTGTTTGTTTTCTAATCCTACCGAGAGTTTCAATTTTAAATGTTTTATTTTAAAGTTTTGTTGAGCATTCTGTATATTTTATTTCTAAACTGAATGTAGGTACTTGCTTGCAACATAAACTGTCGAGGGGCGCCAGTTTGGTGCATTTGAACTTTTGGTTTATTGTAGGTTAATAATATTTAAAAAGTTTAAAAATCAGATGTCGCATTTACTATATTCCTCGATTTTTGATATTATATCTTTTTTTTAATTACTATTATGGACCGGTAATGGTAAACATACAGTACGTGTTGAAAATTCTGCTTTAAATTTTATTAAGATTAAATTTTTGATTTTTTATGTTAGTACATGAATCTACTGTAAAATTTAAAAAATTCAAAATTAAAATTAAAAATCCACATGCAATTTGTCTCTCTTTAATAGTTTTAAAAATTTAGTTATATCACAGTAGTTGTAAGCAGTGAACTTACTCATGTAGATACAATGAAAATTACACATTGTTTAAATGACCATATTTCCAAAACAATTAAAGATTGACATATCAAATGTGGTATTTTTTAAAGATCTTTTTAATGGTAAAAAATATACAGGGTATTCCATTAAAAAAATCATACTTTTTAGTGTACCTTCCAGACTTTAAAAAAAATACGAAATTAAAGGGGTGTAAATTTTCATGTGGTTTAATAAAAAGGATTTCATATATAATTGTATATAACAACAAGCAATATAATTAATATTTTTTAACGTGGTAATACTAATAATATTAAAAATTTTAAATTCTTCAAAGTCTTAATGGGCGCATTTAGGCGTTTTACCGCTTAGTTTCGCAAGTGTCAAATGTGTCAGGTTAAGCCAATAGGATAGCTTTATTTTGACAATTTTGACACGCTGCTTACTCAGTGGCTACGTACTTCTGAATGTATCCAATGACAAAAAGATCTGGCTGACGTCAGCGATTTATGGCAGATGAGATTATTTCTGACCCAGGTGAAACACATGTCACCGCCTTAATCGTGATCCGGAGTAATCCATTTGTTCGGAAACTCTGTAATATCTGGGCAACCAGCCATGGTAGTTGAATCTACCAGATTATTTATTTGTTTGTTTTTCTTTTTGTTATTAATGATCCTCTATGCGGAAGAATTAAAAGCCTATTATTAATAAATATAGTTGAATTTTACATATACAGTACTAAACCTAGTTGCTTTGTTATTTGCTAATTAGATGTTCAATTTAGCAAAGCATTAGTTTAAGCTAAGCTTCGAATAGACATTGTCTAAAAGTAACCATTTTTCTAGGTGGTAATTCTATTGAACAACTAAATTCTTAAGCGATCTCTGTCAACATTAGCAGTTGCAAATTGTAAATACTAAGTCCACATTTCATAATGAAGTCCCTTTAAAGCATTTCTGACCTCGAAATGGACAGGTAATATGTCTAACTTTTGTAAAGAATTTTAATAATTTATGGGATAAATCGTCATATAAATAAGATATCCGGAATAATTAGTCTCAGCAAGCTAGTGTAAAGCGTTCTAAGCTGAGTTGCTATCATGGATTTCGTTAAAAATTAGCCAACTGAAGCAAGACGTGCAAAGTGCTAGTTTTGGTTTATCTGCAGTTAACAGTTTATAATAACGAAGAACTTACGCTTTATGGCAATATATAAAGTTTCTTAACGTAAACACTGAACTATTAATTCTGCTTTATTGTTATTTAGGTTTGTCAGGACAATAATCGCCTCAATATTTTTCGTGAGAATTTAATAACTAATCAGGGTCTTACATTTATGCAAATGATCCTATCGTCAAATAGTGATATCTCGATACCCATTTTATATCAGCTTAGATGCTCCTAGGTGTTGAATTATCATTTAGTATCAGTGTGCAGTTTTATGATTCGACGTCTGATTCCCCTCGATTGGTTTGAAGTAATAAGAATATTACAAAATGGTAGATCAGTTGTGGCCACTCAACGTTTATTTACTCGAAAATTGGGTTGCCGTCTTTGTTACTCTGCACAGGTTATCCGCCGCACTGTGGAAAAGGTTGAATGTGAGTTAACTTTACGTCAAAACTAATCCATAAACTTTTTCACAATGCGGCGGATAACCTGCGCAGAGTACCGATAGTGGCAACCCAATTTTCGAGTGAATAAACGTTAACTGGCTACAACTGAGCTACCACTTTGGTAATATTTTATTACTTCCAAACCGATCGAGAGGAGTAAGAAGCTGCATTATAAAACTGCATACTATACTAAATATAGTTAGACCTATAAATTTAAAATATACGGATTAAAAACCGAGAAATCTCTATTTGAAGTACTATCACTCCTATTGGAAGACCCTCTTATTAAAAGACCCTATACAGGGCGATTCAAAAATCGATCACGAAACTTAAGGGGTGATTCTACTTGACAAAATAAGGGTAGAGCTTCATATAATTTTTTTCAAAATGTCATTCGTTTTCTAGTTACAAGCCGTCAAAGTTCAATTTTTATTTTGATTTTTTTGCCATATGGAATTTATTTTTTAACAAATCCAGTTGATATTTGCCACACAAATCGAGCTTTGCAGATTCTAAAATTCTAAGACAAAAGTACTTTTTAAATACCGCCAGAGGGCACTTTACCTAAAACTTAAAATTTATTTACATCATAAGTTTTTTTTGACAGATATCGCAAGCTGAGAAGCCATTATATAGACAATCAAAAAATTAAAAAAAAAACGGTACTTTTTATTAAAGTCGATAAACTGCACTGTTTAGGCACCAATAGATATCAAGGTTTTCATCAATTTCAATCAAATTACCTACATATATACAGGGTGTCCAGTAACTTAACCGACAAACTTAACCAAACGATTCTACAACAAAAATTAAGAATAAAACTTCATATAAACATATGTCCTAGACGTCTCAGTTTTTGAACTACGGTGTGTTAAATATTAAAAAAAAACTTTTTGTCGGTTGAGTTACTGGGCACCCTATATGTATGTAGGTAATTTGAAGTTGATGAAAACTTTGATGTCTATTGGTACCTAAACGGTGAGGTTTATCGACTTTAATAAAATGTACCTTATTTTTTCAGTTTTTGATTGTCTATAAAATGGCTTCCCAGCTTTGCGATATCTGACAAAATAAAAAAGTTATGATGTAAATAAATTTTAAGTTTTAGGTAAAGTGCCCTCTGGCGGTATTTAAAAAAGAACTTTTGTCTTAAAATTTTAGAATCTGCAAAGCTCGATTTGCGTGCCAAATATCAACTGGATTGGTTAAAAATAAATGCAATATGGCGAAAAAACCAAAATAAAAATTGAACTTTACTGCTTGTAACTCGAAAACGAATGATATTTTTAGAAAAATATATGAAGCTCTACCCTTATTTTGTCGAGTATAATCACCCCTTAAGTTTTGTAATCGATTTTTGAATCACCCTATATAAAGATTATTATTAATTCGGTACACGCATTTAAAATCAAATATTCTTTTAAAAAGCAGAATATTGTAACACTTTTTTCTCTTATCAATATGCTAGTCCTTTTATTATTATTTTTTTCTGTAATATATAATTTTAGAGTGAGTGCGTAATATAAGATATTAAATAGAATTTTATAGGGTTATTATTACTACTCTTAAGATTTTTGTACAATCCAAAGATTAAAATTAAAAAGTAACTAAATTTAGCTTTTAGGTATGTCTTCAATTTTTTGTTTCTAACTAATTTATACGTCGACATAGGCATTTGTAAATATTAATTTTTATTACTTTTGTTATAAAGCTAGTTGTACTATAAGTTTTTGTTTATTTATTTATAGTGATATTTTTAGATTAGACATTTATGTGTATAAGGAATTTGTATTGATGGTAAACGATCATATGCTCATGATATTTTATACCTATTTAACGAAAATATATGTTCGCAACTGAGAAATTATTTTTGTTTAATTTATTCTACGGGGTTTCTATACAAATATGCACAAAATACGAATTTTTGAACAATACAGGGTGAGTAAAAAATCGATTAGAAAACTTAAGCAAATAATGATATATCTTCATACAGAGTCTCCACTTAACTTCGTGCCATATGGAAAAAGAGAAAGTTATTCTTTATAAAAAGTTCTGCCTGATCTAAAACCCAAAAATACAATCATCAGATATTAAGTTTTTGCAGTGGTATACGAGGTATGTCAAAAAATATACTACAGGTATAACTCATATTGGAAGCATAGACTTAGTCAACTGTGCTCTCTCATCTATCAGTAATAATTCACAATTATTGAGCTCCTACAGGGCTACAGAGCTGTTTAGTTACATTAAAAAATAATTTTTTAGTCATTATTTTTAAGTTTTATTAGCTACTCTATTTTTATTTTATTTTTTTAAAGACTCGGCCTTTAAAAGGAGCTCTTTAAAAAAAAACTAACCCTTTAGACATAAATTATCCATAAAAATTAAGTCGTTAATTTATTTTTAATATTTCATTACCACTGGCTACCAAAAAAGACAATTTTGAAAAAAAAAGTATGAAGTTAAACCATTATTTTATCATATAGAATTTGAATCACCCTGTATACAGCGTGTCCCAGGATAGGTGGTACAAGACGACAAATGGACCAAAAATTTTTGATTTTAAAACAAAATTTTGGAAAAACTGGTCGCATGGTCCAAAACTAATAAACACAAAATTTTACTTTAATTGCTATTATACAGGGCGAGTTATAACTAAAAATATGAAAAATGCCCAGCAGCTAACTACTTTAATTTTTAAATAAAGAACAAAATTTTATAAGTAAATGTTGTGGAGAATAGAATTTTATGTCAAAATTTAAAGGTAAAGCATGGGGTTACAACTTAAATATTGGGCAAAAAGAAGCAGACTTTAAATAAAATTGAATAATTTTAACTATTTTTTAAAAAATTCGCTGCCCTAAGCCAAGTATTTTAAAAACTGTTAATGCATGATGTAAAAAAATGCCAAAAATATTTTTTTACTTGAATTCTTTAACTTTAAATTTTGACATAAAATTCTTTACAAAATTTCCTTATGCAATTTTGTCCCATTTTAAAAAATAAAGGTACTTTACCCTTGGTCATTTTTCATATCTTTAGTTATAACTCGCCCTGTATATTACCAATCGAGGTAAAAAGTATAAGTTTTGGACCATGCGATCAGTTTTTCCAAAAGGGCGTTTAAAGATTCCAAAAATTTTGGTCCATTTGTCCTCTTGTAACACCTATCCTGGAACACACTGTTTTATCTTTTTTGGTCTGTCAACATCTGGTAACAAAACCCGATTTTTCTCGTAATTAAAGAGTTTTTGCAAAAACAACAAATGTGATTTCTAACCTTGTGGTAAGGTAAAAGTTTTTTTTCCTAATTTACAAAAAAAACTATTACTTATAGAACTTTTAAATATATATTTAAATGCGCAAAATACAGCTATATTTTTTAAATTGTTTGTTTGTTGTTGTTTGTTTAAAAATGTAATTATATTAGTTTTTAGGGGTACGAAGAAATTTAATACATCTTACGTCATAGATAATAAAAGCTTGGGCTATGTAAACAAAATTAAGGATCTAGGTGTTTGGTTTGCGAAAAATCTTAGCTTTGCTGTTCATTCTGATATGTTGGAGAGGGTCCGGAACAAATTTTTGCGGTTTGCCACATACAAGTCTGGATTAAGGATGGAGAATTACACCACCGCTCTGATTTACTGAGAAAGCTAAGTCTGCACACTTTACAGCATAGACGTCAAGTTTATTATCTCTGTTTTGTGTTTAAGCTATCTAATGGTCTCATTGACTGTCCCGACCTTCTATCACTTGTTTAACTTAATGTCCCCTCCTCGTAATCTTCGGAATTTTAATTTATATCATATCCGCCCTCATACCACAAACTATGGAATGCACTCACCGATGGATAGAGCTCTTCGTGTGCTGAACACCTTTGGTACACAAGTGGATGTTTTTAACAGCACATTGTCTTAATTTAAATCTAAGATCAATCATATGGTTCCTTAAAAAATTAATACTTTACTTGTGTGTCTTTTTGTGATTTGTATATAAATGTTTTTGATCTGCCTATATGTACCTGTTATTTGTTAGTTATCTAATTGTAGCTTAATTTAATTTTGTAGTTATTTTTTTTCAAGAATTGTAATGGTCATTGTAAAAATGGGGAATCCCGTATACTTAATAAATAAATAAATATCCTGACCATATTAAACATTTAATATGGGATGTTATTAAAAAAAAACCTTCAATTGGCAACAAATATTGGTCGTCTGTTATCAGGCATTGTATGAAGTAATAAAAAAATAACAAAAATAAAATATTTCCAAGAAGACTAGCTAAGTGTAAGCACAAATAACCATATTTATTTAAACCAATAGTGATTCATGATAAAAGGTGAACTATTAATTTTAACCTAAGCCAATACTATAAATCTTATTTTTGTAACAACAAGGTACTAAAATAATTGTGTTGACCAAAGAAATATATTATTTCAATTATCAACATGTTGTGTACAATATTTTATTTTGCAAGATAGTGTGAACTTAAATTATTGGGTTTTAAAAACCTATAATATATTAAAAATAGTAAAGTATTTTACGGAAATGGGGGCGAGTTCAGAGGTAGTAGCTATTTTTTTAGCCTATGTGGTAGAAATACTGCATTGTTTAAAAGGAGCCATAAAATGTAATATCCAGTATGTTACGTACTTGGTTGAAGTTGTTGGAATTGAAGAAAACCATTAAAACCCGGCACCCACAGTATATAGTACATTCTTAGGATTTATAATTGTGGGCTGTCCTAAAGATTTCAAAAGGCATCTTATAACTAGTAAAAATAGGGAGGTAGATTTATTTACCTTTTTTATATAGGTACACATCGTGGGTCAGTGGGGGTCATCTAGGATACATATCAAGCAGAATGCAGAACGCCGTAGACATCGTTGATGAAAAGTGCAAACAGGAGGGACTTTCAGTCAACCCTCATAAGACAATAACTGTCCCTTTCCCAAAAGAAGGGCGATGGAAGGATTAAGACCTCCCAGGCTCAACGGAGTGGAAGTCCCTTTTTAAAAGAGGTCAAATATTTAGGAGTCATCTTTGACCAAAAATTGACCTGGGGACCACACCTAAGCAAAGTCACTCAGAAGGCAAAAATATTGCACTTGGGTAGATGCCGAAGACTGCGGCAAAAATTGGGGACTCAGTCTGAAAAATGAACCTGTGGATGTACAAAATGGATGTTAGACCAATGATAACCTACGGTTCAATTGCCTGGGGTGCACAGACGCTACAAAAGACGGCAACAAGGCAATTACAAAGTATACAAAGACTTGCTTGTCTATGTATAACGGGGCCATGAAAACGACCCCTCCTGCTGCTTTGGAAGTCCTGCTTAACCTACCGCCATCACTTCACATATTCATACAGGGTGAAGTGAAAGCGGTACAATACCGTCTCAAACAAGGCCAGAGTCCTATTATAACACAGGAAAGGGCCATACAATGGAGATTTAAGGAGGACCCAGGACGAAAATAAACATCGGTCTCGGACAACACCCTACAGTGTTCCAGGCGGAAATTGTAGCCATAAAACAATGTGCTAGGAAATCACCAGAAGAAGTTACATGGGTAAAACCATAGTAATTTATTCGGACAGCCATGCAGCCATCAGGACGGTCAGGGGGATGGTGTGTGACTGCGTAACCGCCCTGGAAGAGGTGGGTGCGTCCAACAAGCTACACTCAATGCCTGGGTACCAGGCCATGAGGGCCACCAGGGCAATGAGAAAGCCGATAAACTGGCAAAGGAGGGTACTGGCAGGGCAATGGTAGGCGCCCTGAGCCCTATTGTGGTATTAGATCATGGATCATGAGGGAATTCCAAGACTGGTGGATAAGAACACCAGGACAGCGTCAAGCGAAGAAATTTATAAAGGCATACTCGCTGAAATTTACGAAAGACCTTCTGAATTACAACCGGAAGCCAGTAAGAATTATAGTGGGTCAACCAACAGGTCATTGCAGACTGAATAACCACCTGGAAACAATATGCCTGGCAGAAGAAAACCAATGCAGGTTCTGCCAGGAAGAAGAAGAAACCGCAGAACACATATGGTGCTACTGCGAAGCCCTTTGTCGTCTGCGGTTTGCAAGGCTGGGCGAGCAGCAACATTTAACAAGGAGCAAGTTTCAAGCTTGTGGAGTCTGATTAAAAAGACCGGCGAATAGGTCCTCTAACATAGGATGAAGGATACACAATAAACCTGAGCAGGTTACAGTGTTAGAGGATTACAATTCACCTGCAATCTAATCTAATCTCTCTCTATACACATCATGCCACTTAAAAACTTTTATGGGCACTATTTGCAAATGCGTAAAAAGGAGACGGACTAAAACTAAAACAACGACAAAGCGAGACTGACGTCTTATCTCTACTTGCTAGTGCTCTCAATACACAGAAAGTCAATTGAAAGCGTTGAGGTGGCACGATGTGTATAATACACAGTGTGTCTACGTAGGTTGAAGTCATATGGAAAACTTTGTTTATATTTAATTTTACAAAAAAAAGTTATTCTCCATAAAAAGTTTTGCAAAATACCAGTTTTTTTTCCTATTAAGCAAAAATCACATTTGTTAACCTCGTAAATAACCAATATAATTTGATATCTGATGATTGTCTTTTAAGTTTTGAATCATGCAGAACTTTTAATAATAAATAGCTTTTCTTTGTAAAATTAAAATTAACAAAGTTTTCCATATGACTCCAACTTACATAGACACTTATTTAAAATTTACATTTTTTATAGCTATGTGCTTTTTATCATAATAAAACAACACAAAAATTTTTAAACAAATATCATTTATTTTTTATAAATATACACCCATAATAACAAATCTTATTAAAAGCTTCATTTCATATTTATTCTTATCCAGTTTTAAACAACGACAATGATAAGTAACTTATCTACTACAACTGTTGTAAATATATGATAATTCATTACTTCGTCATACTAGAATTATGTCTGGTACATTACATAATAAACTTATATTAATAGACAATAATACAATCATAGTAATATACATTTTTTAGTTATTCATTCAGTCACTTGGTTTATTCGATGATGCAGCCAATGGAGTGATGTAAACAGTTGCTTCCTCTGTGGTACTGCTCGTCAGGGTCTGCTCTGAGGACTCAACTACCTCTCTTGCATTTCGATCTTTTCCGTAGTGTGTTGTATAATACAGCGCAGGAGCTACCGTACTTCCACTAGATTTTGGCCTTACTTTGGGTACTTCTTCAGTTGATTCATGACTTTCAGTATTTCTTCTATGTCGGTGATTTGGGTTATGTCTAGAATGATCTGTAGGACCATTTCTATTTGGCGGTTTCGGTTGTACTCTGGGAGGTTCTTTTCTTACATTATGGTTATCATGTTTATTTAGAGCAGCTCTAACAGATCTACTGTTTAGTTTTTGCGCTGAATATAATGCAGGGGATGATTTTGATTCTTCATTAGAATGATGTTCACCTAAAGAGCTATTATTATTTTCATTAGCTTCTCTAGCAGGTCGATTGTAGAAATGTTGTGCAGAATATAGTACAGGGCTGGCAACGGCCTTTGAAGATGGCGTGGATGTTTCTTCTGACGAATTTTTGCTTTCCTGGGCTTCTCTTAGATTGCGACTGTTATACAAGGCTGGAGATATAGTAGTTGTATTGCCAGCATATGATTTTTCTTCTGATGAGTTTTCGTCAGAAGAGCTGCTATCCTCTCCTAAATCTTCTCTTACTAATCTACTATGCGAATACCGTGTGGACGGCACAGAACTGCCAGAAAGGTTTGAAGATGAATTTGCACTAGAAGGGCTCTTATCTTCTTTTTCTGCAACATCTCTAACATGCCGGATGTTAAAATTTTGTGCGGAATACAGCGCTGGTGTTACAGTACTGCTCCTGGAGGAGGTGGGCTCTTTCGCAGATGATCTTGCGCTGGAAGGACTTTTGGTAACTTGTCTAGCAGGTCGGCTGTCTAAATGGGCAGAATACAAGGCAGGAGGTATAGTACTACTGCTTGAAGGGTTGGTAGGTTTTGCAGATGTACTAGCGCTGGAAGAGCTATCAGAAACTCCTCTAACAGGTCGGCTGCCTACATGTGCAGAATACAAGGCAGGAGGTACAGTACTACTGCTTGAAGGGTTGGTAGGTTTTGCAGATGTACTAGCGCTGGAAGAGCTATCAGAAACTTCTCTAACAGGTCGGCTGCTTACATGTGCAGAATACACGGCAGGAGGTACAGTACTACTGCTTGAAGGGTTGGTAGGCTTTGCAGATGTACTAGCGCTGGAAGAGCTATCAGAAACTCCTCTAACAGGTCGGCTACCTACATGTGCAGAATACAAGGCAGGAGCCACAGTACTACCGCTTGAAGGATTGGTAGTCTTTGCAGGTGTACTAGCGCTGGAAGAGCTATCAGAAACTCCTCTCACCGGTCGGCTACCTACATGTGCAGAATACAAGGCAGGAGGTACAGTACTACTGCTTGAAGGATTGGTAGGTTTTGCAGATGTACCAGCGCTGGAGGAGCTATCAGAAACTTCTCTAATAGGTCGACTGCCTACATGTGCAGAATACAAGGCAGGAGGTACAGTACTACTGCTTGAAGGATTAGTAGGTTTTGCAGATGTACCAGCGCTGGACGAGCTATCAGAAACTCCTCTAACAGGTCGGCTACCTACATGTGCAGAATACAAAGCAGGAGGTACAGTACTACTGCTTGAAGGATTGGTAGGTTTTGCAGATGTACCAGCGCTGGAAGAGCTATCAGAAACTCCTCTAACAGGTCGGCTACCTACATGTGCAGAATACAAAGCAGGAGGTACAGTACTACTGCTTGAAGGATTGGTAGGTTTTGCAGATGTACCAGCGCTGGAAGAACTATCAGAAACTCCTCTAACAGGTCGGCTGCCTACATGGGCAGAATACAAGGCAGGAGATACAGTACTACTGCTTGGAGGATTGCTAGGTTTTGCAGATGTACCAGCGCTGGAAGAGCTATCTGAAACTCCTCTAACAGGTCGGCTGTTGACATTTTGGGCAGAATATAGTGCAGGAGCTACGGTACTACTGCTCGCTGATTCATAATCTTTGTTTGATGTACTTTTATTAGCTGAATCTATTTTTCTTTATTGTCAGGGCTCCTTTTGGAACGAGTATTATCATTGTCGTCAGTGTGATTTGCAGTACTGTTAAGAAGCGATTCCAGTACTGTCGAGTTTATTTTTGGAGTACCTGGTAAAAGTACTTCTATGTAGGTTTCCTCTATGTAAGTTTGTTCTGTTGATTCACCTGAATCTTCATTCGAATCCTAAAACAGATGTTATTATTTAAAATTGAAATATTTTAAAAAGTTTGAAAATTCCTCAAAAATACGGTTTATCTCGAAAATTGGCTTTTTAGAGTAATATGTCTATTTGCTCGGAATGCGACATATTAGGAAAATATTGACCTAACGACAAATATTTTTTGATAAACAAATTAAAGCTTATGGCTATAAAAACGTAATTTTGATTTTTTCAAGTAATAAATAATAAAATATTTTGGGTAAAATTATTGGCTTATTAAAGATAAATATTTGTAAATCAATATTTACAAATTTTGTTTAAAATTTTCCCAAAATGGCGCCAGTGCGGGACCTCATTTCCTAAGAAACCCTTCAGAATAAAGTTTTCTAGGTGGTGCCGGTATGTGTACAAAAAAAAACACTTTGGTATAATTTTCACCTTGTCCTTGTAAAATTAGTTAAAATAGAAATACAATGAAATTCGTCTTTTATGTACTAGTTAACAGTATCTTGAAAAAGTATGCAAAATTTAAACAAGATCATTCATTATTTTTTAAGAAATCCTGACAAACAACTTTAAAAACTGAGTTTTGAGAAAAACGCGATTAAAGTTCTTAGTTAGACCGACCGCGCCAAAGGAGCGCAAAATTTCCAGTTCTGTATCTTGTACATACCGGGTGCCCACGAGATCACTTTTCGGCTGCCATTTTTTTATTTCTTTTTCGATACTGACGAAATTTGGTAGTGTTGTTAGACTAACTAAAAGTAATTTTAAGTGTATATGTTAGGCTTTTGCGACTTCCGGTTTTACCGGAAATTACTGAAACTTTTGATTTTTAAATGGGCCATCCTGTATATTTTTCTTTTTTCGATTTTTCATATCCTTTTTAGTCGGAATACAATATTTTTAAAACAAATTTTATTTAAATCTTATTTTTTAATCAAATTTTTATTTTTCATCTAGAGTGCCATGATCACAACTAGAATAATTTTTTATAAATACCAAATTTATTTCAAAATTATTTTAACATCGTAGGAAATACATAAACACAAACTAATGGTTTTATTTCTTAAACTTTTAATGGAACACAAGCAATTGTTTTTACAACATATTTTATTAGTTTCTGTTTTCATGGCAACTACGATAAATTGCGACGTACGCCATTCAGTATCAAAGAGATCATTTACCTACTTAATAAATGTTGTTTTTCGAAAGAAAATGAAGTAAAGTGTCTCAGTGTTTTAATCGTTGGATTCGCTTTAAAATGCTACATTTAGAAATATTATGAAAGTGATATGGTCCTATTTTGGTTTTTGAGCTAGGACAAAAAAACTAAAAAGGGAAGTTTAAAAAGATAAAATCGATGTCGTATTTTTCTGAAGGTAAGTAAAGTATAAGGAGTAATTTTAGAATGATCATGGCACTCTAGATAAAAAATAAAAATTTCATTTAAAAATAAGATTTTACTAAAATTTGTTTTAAAAATATCGTATTTTGACTAAAAATGATCTAAAGAATAGAAAAAACAAAAAATATACAGGATGTCCCATTTAAAAATCAAAAGTTTTAGTCATTTCCGGTAAAACCGGAAGTCGCAAAAGCCGTATACGTATACGTATACCAAATTTTGTCAGTATCGATAAAGAAATAAAAAAATGGCAGCCAAAAAGTGATCTCGTGGGCAACCGGTATATTTTCATTTTAATTGACTTAAGAGGATGCCGTAGCACGTTAAATTGAGCTAAAACGCGATTCGCTGCCGTTTTAAAATATTTGTTTTGGAAAAAGTTGTATATAGAAAAGTTTCTTAAAATGATCCGAAGACTATCGGAAAGTTAATTGATTTTTGGTAATGTAAATAATTAACACATGAAATTTCCCAAAATTACAAAACCGTAAAAATAACCAACTTTTCGATAATCTTTGGATCATTTTAAGAAACTTTTCTATATACAACTTTTTCCAAAACAAATATTTTAAAAACGGCAGCGAATCGCGTTTAGCTCAATTTAACGTGCTACGGCATCCTCTTAACATTTTTAAAGAATATTTTTGTATACATATTGTACTATTAAAATAAGAGAATTGAAAATGGAATAAAAAAATGGAACACCTTAAAAGTAATAGCTCATAAGTTAAAGTTACAAATCTATCTTTACTATACACGTTTATTAATATTTTGGTATCTAATTTGAATTTTAATTTTCACTGCAAACTTTTATATCGATATATTATTAAAACAAATAACTTACATTTTTATTTTGATGAACTTCAGAGCCTAATAGTGGAGTAACTTTTTCCTCGGCGTTCGTTGTTGCAGAATCTTTGTTATCAGATGCACCATTTTCTTCCAATGGATGTGCACTAACTGCTATTAGAATTGTGGCAACCAATAAGAAAATTTTCACCTAAAAATAATAAGAGTTTTAGTTTTTATTTTCAGTTTTTTTAATAATATAATTCACCTTTGCCATGTTTATCTCATTTTTTAACACTACAAACACACAAAGAAAACAATCTTTCGTTTTTATATCTATTTTCTAAGCAAACATTTATATTTTCAATTAACAACAAACGACCAATGCTGTTGTTAAAACTAATAATTAGCAGTTAATAATTATTAATACACCGTAAAAATATTCCATGAAACTCACAATATATTTTTGTTAATTCTTTTAAAGGCTCACATAAATATTAAAGTAAATCCAGTATAATATGAAGGGGCCAGTTTAAAAGTGTACAACCTTCAAAATTAGATTTTTATGTTATATCCAATTGAAAAAAAAAGCTATACATTACAAATACACTTATTTTTATATCTAGGTTTGTTTGGCCTTACATACTAAGTGTTTGGGCCACGGATCTAGTTAATTTTCTCGTATATTTATCTTTACTTATACAGGGTGGGCCAAAAGTCACTTAACTATTTAAAATTAAAACAACATTTTAACTAAATATTTTTCTATTTTTTCAACAGGCGTTTACAACCTACACTTGTTGAAGATCTTTTCTGCCTACACATGGAAAATGATATTCTTTAAGTAACCCCGTTTTCTTCTTTACAAAGGCTAGCCATTCCCATGGGCGTGCTCCATTACTCTTTCCTTGGCCACCACGTTTTTCGGATCTGACTGTTCCTGATTTTTTTATGGGGTTATTTAAAGGATCGGGTATATGTTAACAGGCCCCGAACTATTCATGAACTGAAAGATAATATTCGGCAGGAAGTTCAAGGACTGGACAGAGCTACGTTGCAAAGATAGTAATGAAGCACGCCATGGAAAGGGCTCGCCTTTGTGAAGAAGAAAACGGGGGTTACTTAAAGGATATCATTTTCCATGTGTAGGCAAAATGATCTCCAACAAGTAGTGTAGTTTGTAACGCAAGGTAAAAAAATAAAATAAAAAAATATTTAGTTAAAATGTTGTTTGAATTTTAAAAGGGCAAAGTTACATTTGGCCCACCCTGTATAAACACATATAAACAGGGACACGCGCTTTATATCGTGTGGCCAATCAGGATGGCTTTTAATGGCATACACACCTATTTACATAACTATTTATAAAAACTAAATCCAGAATAAATTTTTGACACCCTGTAACTCTAAAACCATCCACTTTTGGACTAAGGTAACTTGGGTTACATTGTCATATTTTAGCCTCAGAAATGTGTGGTCATTTTTTCGCACCTTTTAGAGACACTCTGTAAAAAAGGTAATTTTTTTACAACTTTACCACCCCATAACTTAAAAATTAAGATGTTTAGGACAGATGTTTATTTAAATTTTTCTTCTCAAGATTACCTAATGATTTATACCTCATCAGATATTTTATATAAAACTCCCTGTAGGTATAAATATAAAAAATTGGGCAAGTGCATATCATAGACGCGTGTTAATTTAGGGTTTCGTATTGGTTACCTATTTTGACGTGACACCAACACGCTCACGCACCAAAAAACATGACTCATATGCCGTTACCTCGCGCGTTCCATTTAAAACTTGAAGTGCAAACGAGAGCGCGGAACGAGCGACAAAGAGGCACAATCTCCGCGTCGTTCGACATATGTTTCTCTCCTACTTAAGTGAGCAGCGTGCAGTGAAAAGTGAATGTGGTGTCAATTGTTTATAGCAACGATAATTGCGGCGATAGAGGTAATGATTCTTTCGACATTGTCACGTTCAACTATTGTCAGTAAACCGACTTTACAGACGATTTTTTGAATGGGAGTTGCCTTTACTATTTTATTAAAGGTCCACAGTGTGTCCCGCTCTTCATGAGTACACCCCAATATCTCAGTTAAGAATAATGCAATTTTCTTAAATTTTGGTGTTGATTGTATGCTAGAGATATGAAGTATTTGGCATAGTGAAAACTTTTTATCATTGCCGTGCGGTCTTGGAGGGTAAAAAAATATTTTTAGGAACAGGATATAAGGGCTTATTCTAAAAATGATTTTCTGTCTTATTTAGAATTATCATCCCCAAAAACCCCTTAATTCATTTTTTCAAAATGTCAAGCGCCAATTGGTTTTTCTATTATTTTCCCAAAAAAACTTTTTACTTCCCCTAACTCCACACGCCCCTCGTAAATAGAAATGTTTACTGTACCATATAGTTGTTTTTAAACTTAACGATTGCCGTGCGGTGTTTGGGGATTTAGAAAAGACTTTTTCGAAAAATAATATAAAAAATGAAGTTTGACATCTTTTGGGTTTTTGGGAATGCTAATTCTAAATCTGACAAAAAATTTTTTTAAATAAGCCGTAATATCTTTTTTTTTTAAATAAAGTCTTTTTTAACCCTCGAGACCGCACGCCATTGGTGAATAAGAGTTTTTACTATGCCAAATACGTCATATCTCTAACACACAATCCCCACCAAAATTTGAAGAAAATCACATTATTTATACTGAGATATTAGATATCAGAGGGTATTCATGAAAAGCGGGACACGCTGTATAGCTAAAATAACGGAAATTAATCAAGCGCGTTTTAGGATTCTAAGACATTTGAAAAAAATAATAACAGCAGTATGTAAGTAAAGAAAACTGTTGTTTCTTAAAGTAATTTTATTAGAAGGAATTAAAAATATATATCTATAAAAGGTTTTTTACGATGTCAAAATCGCTACATTGAGAATTAAACTTCAAAATAACTTAGAAATCTGATTTGGCAATGTATTTCGTATTTCAACGACAAAAGCTGTATGTTGCCACAGTTTTGGGCTCCGGATATATAGAAGTATTTTTTAAAAATTATATTACTATGATAAAAAGTATACTTTAAGAGTAAACTATTTTTAAATAATTTCATAAGGTTAAATAAGTGGGTCAAATAAAATAACTATTTTGATTATTAAAAATATAATCGATATTTCGAATATCGATTCTCGTGATACATCTCTAAAATGCAGATGACCTACTTAAAACAATGTTGTCAACGTGAAAAAAATACGACTACGCCAAATACTATAGGTGCGTTCCACTAGCGCTTACAACGCTCAAAATCCTCCAAGATAAATCCTCCTTCAAGGTGCATTCCACCATTTACCAAGTTTACACGAGTTCGCTAATGCACATTACAGAAATACGAATTTAACTAAATCGCATGTGTAAACACCCCTAAAACGTTTTAAAAATCAAAAACCGAATTAATTAAAACCGTATTAAATATGTGTATTATCCAGTTTACAACCGGATTTAAACGTCGTGTAAACGCCAATACGTATTATCTGTCAGTGCTACCAACCAAACATCGTGTTTATTGTTTTTAATAACCTTAAAACTTAAAATAAACTTGTTCTTTATTTTCTTTTTGTTAAAATATATTTAAATTATACGAAAAACAAAACCAAGGAACACTTACAAAACTTTAGCAAGTCCTAAAATAAAAAGGTAGTATTTGGCTGAATAAAATTTCGGTTGGCAACGGCCAAACAGCTGATTAACGTCAACGGATAAACCACATTTTTAATTGTCGTATAAACACAATTGAAAGTGTATTTTTGTTACAACGAATTTTAAGATAATGCGCATTTAGCGCTCGTGTAAACTTGGTAATTGTTTTTAATATAAAAACAAAGATTCCACTAAGCGCTCACAACACTCAAAATCTTCTTTAAGGGTGCGTTCCACTAAGCGTTCACAACGCTCAAAATGCACCTTTAACCCAAGGTTGATAGAGACACAAGGTGGCCTAACTTTTCAATAGACAGCCAATAGATGTGACGTCAAGAGTATCCTTTTCAAAAAAATGTCGTTATTTCTTTATTGTTTTGTAAAAATCGTTTTAATCGAGTTTATATTTATGAGTAAATAGTGGATTAAAAAGACTTTAACCATAGTATAAGGAAAATTTTTAATTTTAAATTGGTTAAAAAAAGGACTTCCATGACGTCACAATATCAGCTGTTTCTTTTACCGTTGGCTGAAGGAGCATTTTGAACGTTGTGAGCGCTTAGTGGAACGCACCCCATTACGACCTTGGCTGTTGCCAACCTTCTAAACGAAAAAATGTTGTGATTCTGGATTCTACTGTTACATTTCTAACCTTATTTTTTATCTGAAAATTTGAGCTAAAGCCTGTTTTGTAAGTTAAAGCCGTTTGTGTTGTTTGGTTTAAGCTGTATTAAAACATGAATAATGAATACGCATCCCGACTTTTACCCCCTGCAAAAGAAACGACCCGAGCCGCTTGCAAGAAATGTGGTTATGCTGGCCATTTAACATACCAATGCAGAAATTTTCTCAAAGTGGACCCTAATAAGGAAATAGTTTTAGATGTGAGCAGCACAAGTAGCGATTCTGATTTAGATTATGTGACTCCTTTAACAGAGCTTCGTGAAAAAGAGCTAAAAGAAAAGTTAAAGAAACAAAAAAAGAAAAAGAAACACAAAAAGAAGTCTTCAAAAAACACAAACGAAAACATTTATCATCAAGTGACGATTCGGAAGAAGACTCTGAGAGTGAAAGGAAGAAAAGCATAAGAAACGTAGAGAAAGCAAAAGTGAAGAGGAAAAAGAAAGTTCGAGTAAAAGAAATAAACACAGGAAGCACAAAAACGAAAGTATTCAAGTACTGATAGTTCTGATTAGGTACAAATGTAGAATTTAACTAATAAGTGTGTAAAAAATTGTAATAATTCGAGTAAACTGATCGTCAAGAGTTTAATCAATTAATTTTTAAATCTCAATAACTAAAAATTTTAAAAATACTTTATATGTAATAGTTAAATTTTTCAAATAAAGAGAAACAATGTACTAGGGTTTTTTTGAAATAGAAGGATTTGAAATACATTTTTAAATATTTTAGAAGTGTTTAGATTTTGACTAAGATATCCTACATATATTTGGTAATTTTCTAGAAACCTGTTGCAACTCTGGGGCGTTGATCACGAATCTTCTCGAGATATCCATCATCAAAGTTGAAAATAAAACTAATCCAATTTTCACTATATTTCTCCTTTTGCACACAATTCTTGATTTAAAGGTAAAGTGGTACACAATATTTGTTTTTCACGATTTTAAACCTCGTTTTTCTGTAATTTTACATTATTTTTGCATTTATTTGCATAGCTCTACTTTGAATCATTTCAATCTCAGTGTGCCATGAAGCCCTATGTGTATGTATGGTTGCGGCATTATCAAAGTAAAGCTATGCAATTTAATGCAAAAATAATGTAAAAACGTAGAAAAACGTGGTTTTAAAAGGTGAAAATCAAATATTGTGTGGCACTTTAGCTTTAAATCAAGAATTCTGTGCAAAAAGAAGGGGGAATATAGTAAAATATGATTAGTTTAAATTTCAAGTCTGATGATGAATATTTCGAGAACAAAACGTTTTCGCCAAAAAATTCTTTCAGATTTGTGATTAGCGACCCGAATAACTCCCGTATACCAAATTTTGTCAAAATCGGAGTTGCCACAGGTTTCTAGAAAATTACCTAATATTTAAACTAAAACTAACTGTAAATAAAAGAAGAGTATGTTACTCTGGGTTTAAAATATATTAAAATAAACATTTTTCTTAACATAATTAACGATTAAATAATTACAATAAAGCCTTAAGTGCTAATTGCACAATTTTAACAATATTTTGTAAACTCGTTCCATTTTTGGACAAACAAAATATTGTTGATGCAAATTATATGAACAACTCATCTGATGTCTTATAATATAAAAACCTAAAATTATAATAGCAATTAAGGATCGTTTGTGAGATGAAAAATATGCATTGAATTTTTTCACATAAATGATCCATGATTTATGCACTTGAGTGTGTGCTGTGGATACAAAAATCTTTGCATCATAGAGGAAAATATTTTTTCAATTTGTATAATTTAAAAGTTCAAGAATTTTACATCTTTTAATGTAGTGGCATATTATTTTGGAAAAACAAAAATAATTTATTTATTTAGTAGTTTTGTCACCAGTAAAGCCACTGCTGTAATTTAAATCTTAGGGAAAATTATTCAATAGCTCTTAAAATCTTTTCATATTAAAACAAAATCTGTTTATTTTAGTTTAGGAAAGACATATACAAAAACAAATAAAGAAAAAGTTTCCTCACTAGTCAATGTGTTTATAAGCATGGTTACAGATTGCTTGAACCAATGCAAAATTTTTTTGTTCAGATGTTATACTCAATAGAAAATGAACATATTTTTAATGCATAAATATTTACAATAAAATAGATGATTTTTAGAAATCACGGCCTTAATGTTAATTTAATTCACACCAACTTTTATCAATTAATCAAGTGCAGTATGAACAAAGCTAAATACCAATGTTAAATATAAACATAAATGATGTTTTTCTACACAGACAGTCCGGCCTTTTGACGACACTTCTGCATCAAGGCGCGCAACATGAACTGTTTTCTAGATAAAGTCCTAACTTGTCTCAGAAATACATCCAAGTCAATAACCCCACATCGAAGTGCTTCACCCATGTAGTAAATTGCATCTTCTAAAGCGGCTTCCTCAGCAAAAGCATTCAGCAACCTATAAATAAATTATATAAATCATTAAACCTTGTTTATCATACTTTAAAATGACTCATTATTAAAGAGGAAAAATTACATGTTATTGACATCACTGACTAAATACTAGCCATTTTGCTTTTCATATCAACTAGATATATTTTAATAAGATATGGAAAGTAGTGGTAAAACAATTACAAACACATTTTTGGTAAGCTCTTTACCACATTTTTGAGACGCAACCATTGGCCCAGTTCTGGTCGTACGTCTTGTTAAGATTTTATTTTATTGGATTAAAATAATTTCAACCCACTCTAATGAACCTTTGTTTATAAATTAAATCCTTTGTATTGTAAGTAACTTAATATTAAATATTTTAATATTGTATTGCTTTTAAAGTATTAATAACTTTTATTATATTGTGTAAGAGCAGAATAGTTCTTCATAATGTATAAAAGTTTTAATTTTCTTAAAATGTTAAATAAACTTTTAATTTTATTCTGGAGAAAAGCCAAATAATATTTCGTTTAAATTTAATCTCCCAGAAAACAAATAAAGCATAAAATACTTAATTATATGGCTAAACATTAATTACTATTATTTTTATCTGGTTAAGATACCTAATAGGTGTATCTTTTACCAGTAAATTTTTTCAAAAGTAATGTCAAACTCTAAAGTGTCTATCAGACATATCATTTTTTAATTTTTTTAAGTTTTCTAACAAGTTTATCAGTAAGTTTTTGGGTAAACTGTTTACCACATTTTTAAGACGCAACCATTGGCCCAGTTCTAGTCTGGCGTCTTGGTAGGATTTTATTTTATTGGATTAAAATAATTTCAACCGAGTGCTAATTAACCTTTGTTTATAGATTGAAACCTTTGTATTGTAACTAACTAACTGAATATTAAATATTTCAGTATTGTATTTCTTTTAAAGTAACACTAACTTTTATTATATTGTGTTAGAACAGAATAGTTCTTCATAATGTATAAACTTTTTTAATTTTATTCTGGAGAAAAGCCAAATCATATTTTGTTTACATTTAACAAATAAAGCATAAAACACTTACTGTTTATATAATGGAGCTGTGGTTGTAACAGCATCATCCACATCTATAGATTCCTGGTTACCAATTTTTCAATTGCACTATTTAGTTCCTGTTCCTTTGTCTTTAAGTACTGTTATATTCTTCTCTAGGTCTTTCTTAAATAAGAGATCATTTATTAAGAATTTGTTTGTTGAAGATGCTAGCAATGCAAAACATGTAACTATTTTAAAAGCTCGAGACCAACACTTTAAGCGTTTAAACATATAGTATGTCCACAGATGGTCTTTACAATAGCACAAATAGACCAAAAAGTTTAATCTTTTAGCCAGTCATATATAGCAAGTGGTTTGTTAGAAAAACAAGATTCACATTGAAAAACATGTTTTGTCTTGTACAGGGACCACAAAAACTATACCATTATGAAAATGAGAAAACTGCCTGCAAATATTGGATGCTCATTTGATTCTAAAAATATTTATTATTTGACACTTTGCTGAATTATTACAAGTAAAGGCCGTTTTCTCTTGAACTTTTTCAAATTATTGTAGTTTCTAGGGTCTCAATACAAGCCAAAATATATTTCTCAATGTAAATCTTGTTTTTCGAAGAACCAAAAGTATTTGTCATACACGACTTTCTTAAAGATTTTTTTTTAGTGCAAATTATTTTCTACACTTACTTTTTCTTTTCAAGCCTATTCAACATACTATCTAACTTAGCCTTTCCTTGCTTCAATTCTTCTTGAGTCTTTTTAAGTGTTTGTAATTCAGCTTGATTCTGCATAAATTGTTCTTTCATTTTTCTCAATAATTTTTCTTCAATGGCTGTCATCAAAGATTCTCGTATATGTTCATCCTTAAAAGTAATAGAAAATATAATTTTGTGGGTTTTTTTCAAAAGGTTTTTTTCGTTTATTCTCTCTAAATTCAATTAATTGCATATTTTTAAACCATTAAAGAAGCATTGCGGGATTTTTTCTTTTAAAAATTAGGTTTTATATTTTTTTATCAGCAATAATTATGTAACAAAAATAATAAATACTTATTTAAATAAGGTTTATATCCAGTATAACAGTTTTTTCTAAAAAAGTGTTTCCGATTTTTTTTTTTTGTAAACTTTAACACCCTGTATCTCAAAAGCTAAGACGTTTAGGGCATATATCCATATGAAGTTTTTCTTCAAATGAGTTCAAGAATCACCCCTGAAATATTAGCATGTGTTTAAGAAACACCCTGTATACAGAGTGATCCATTAAAAGTACAACAAATGGAGAACTTTTTTATTTAAAATTTGTAAGAAAATTTTATTCTTTATTAAAGTTGGTGCATGGTCTAAAACTCTATAAGCAGTAGTTAGTTTTAATAAACGTTCTATGGTATACAGGGTAGGTCAAAAAGATTAAAAACTGCTTAGGAGTAAAGTACCTTTATTTCTAAAAATACAAAAAATGTTAAATAGAATAGTTATTTAAATTTAACAGTTATGCCTAAATACCAAGTCATAGCCTCCTATTCAAGTTTTTTTATTTATTTTTTCATTTCTGTTTATACACTTTCATAAAAATTTGAAACAATAATTTTACAAGGCAAATAAGGAACTTTTATACCCATTTTATTATTTATAGTATATTTGCCTTTAACAAAAGCATATTCGTACAATTTTAGGGCCCCATAAAATAAACCTTGCATCAAAGTTGAAGTTAGCTTGAAAAATATAAATGCAGTTCAATTTTACAAATTCGCTTCGATTGGAACTGTTTTAAAGAAATATTGAATCAGAATAATAAAAATCTGTATCATACAGGATTATTTCAAAATCTTCAAAAAAAAAAATAAAAAATTTGAATACCATGACTTGGTATTTAGACATAACTTTTGATTCTTAATAACTTTTTTATTAAACATTTTGTTGTATTTTTAAAAATAGGGGTACTTTACTCTTAAACGGTTTTTGCTTTTTTGATCTACTCTGTATATTATTTAACCTTTAATAAAACTAACTACTGCTTATAGAGTTTAAGACCATGCACCAAATTTTATGACAAATAAAATTTTCTGATAAATTGCAAATAAAAAGTTTTCCATTTGTTGCACACGCAGTTAATCCAAACTGAACATCACATGTATAATTAAGTAAAAATTACATTTTTTCCACATATTTTTGAGAATAAAGTAAAAAATATGATACATATAAAATTGTTCATTCATAACCTAAAAGTGGGAAGAAAAACGACTAAAAATATCAGTTATCCCATGCTAAATATGGAAAACATTTGGCAACATCGGAAGGGTCTGATTCTATTTATGAGTGAATAAAAGAAAGAATTCACACAAATTGGATTCATAAAGTGTCTCTGGTGTAATTAAAGGTTAAAAAACATTGACTAACAAGAACTAACCTGACCACCCTTTATAATCCCTCTTTTATTATTAAACATTTATACAACGTTGCCAATTGTCCATAATAAAAGTGGAGAAATGCCAAAAAAATATTTTTCTATTATAAAAAAATATCATAACTGCGCTTTCATATTATTATTAAGGATAACTAATAGATAAAATGTACGCCAAAATATTTTTAAAAATCGTTAAAATAGCAGGAAACCATATACTAAATAATTACGAAAACATTTTCTACTTTATGTAAATAACTGACAAGTTAAAAATTAAATATAAAATATTGAGTTACCTTGATTGTACCTGTGCCTGTTGGTGGTGCAGGAAAAACACCACCACTTGTTGGAGGATAGGGAGGAAATGAACTATTAGGATATTGAGGAAAACTAGGAAAAGCATTACTGCTATTTGGTGGGTAAGGGGGTAGCCTCCAGAAAATCCACTTGAGGGTGGATAGGGTGTACTGGTTGGGTAAGGTGGTACACCAAATCCTGGCTGTTTAGGCATAAAGGCTAAAAATTCATAATATTTAGATATGTATAAATAAAATAGCTAGCTAATTGATTTTCAGTATATTCAGTCTTCGAAAGTTCTTAACAAATGGGAAACTTTTTTATTATTAATTTTATGAAAAAAAGATTCTTATCATAAAAAGTCCTGCTTGATTAGAAAATACATTTCCACAAAAATATTTGATGGTTGGATGTACAGGATGGCTTAAAAGTTACTTTTTCCAAATTAAAATAAGGGTTATTTCTAACTATGGTATCAAACTTTAAAGGGTAATTTCTTATGCCATTTTATGAAGAAAAGTTCCTTTAAACATATGTCC